>JAAEAF010007391.1:0-59621 GCA_011037195.1 Triatoma infestans
GCTATCCTAGTTGATTATACAATTCTATCATCCAACCATAATTAGTTAGAAATAAATAGATGGCTGAAATTTCGAGTTTCAAGAAAATTAGTAAACCGGAAGTGCGCTTTTACTGAACAGTTTTTTCAGTTTTCGACTAATTTCATTGAATTTGGTGTACAAACTATAAAATTTGTGAATTATCATTTAGAGAACTGGAGTAAGAGAAAGTTGATTCGCTTATCTTGATTCCATTTTTTTCTTAAGGAGATTAGTGATTCATAATTAATTTGATGAAAAACATAAAGCTGATTAACAACAAATAGCTTGTCGCGCATTATCTCCGATAAGTCCTTATTGCTATAAATTAAAAAGTACAATAATTAAGATGTAATCATAAAATAGAAAGATTATCAATGAAAAGAAAAATAGGAAAAACATAGGAAATATTTACGTGAAGAAACTATCGTAAAGATAGTATTTCGTAAGATAAGTTGATGTGACACAGAAAGAATGTCAGGATGGAAAGAGTTCTGGCAGTCAGGATGACTAAGGTCCGAAAAAAGCATTTGGCATACAAGCAAAGGCAGGCTAAGGCTAGGACATTAACTTCAATGTATATTTTAAGTTTGAAGACAAATTGAAGCACTTAAAAATTTGAAAATGAGTTTCAAAACATACATAATGTAAACACAATTTAGAAAATCTAATGAATTTCCAATAATTCCGTCTAATATTATTAGAATATAATTAATATTTAAAAAAAAAATAAATACCAATAAATGCTGTAGTTAAAAACTCAGAAGGCGTTCTTTATTAAACGCTACTGGCACCTAGAAAGTGCACTTTGAAGGTCAGAATACAAATTAAAGCATTAAAATTATAGTAAATAATTTTATGACATACATTTTGCAAATAGTTGAAACAAAGTATAATTTATAGCAGATACTAATTAATTTATACCATGTTACAGCAATATTTTTTTTTTTTTATATATATATAATTTATTGCTTTCTTCAATTCAAAATATTTTCTTACGTTAATAAGTAATATAGCATTAGCTTGATTGTAATTTATAAATTATTTTATGACTTAAATACATTGTGAAGTAAATATTGTATTTAATATTAATGGCTTACAAATTAATAATTTATAACTATGTTTTTTTATTTATTTTATTTCAGACAATAATTATATAGAGTGAATTTACATAAATCCTTTAATTCAAGGATATATCTACAACTTATTTATTTACAAACATAATAATTTTTACTTAAAACAAAAAACAAAATCTGTTTGTAGTATTCCTTTCATACAATGTGAAGAAAACATATTAAAGGGAAAAATGTAGTTTTCCCCAGTATTCGGGAAACATAAATTTAGGCTTAGATTGAGACTAATGAATTAATCCAGCATAAAATTCATATTACGATTACCTACAATGAAAGATATGAATAAAAAATAAATCCGGAAACGCGTAAAGAAAATCTCCTTCCTGCTCAAATACTAAGATAAATTGGTGGGGAAAATATTGGAAAAACTAAAAGTCAATGAATGAATCAACGAGTCAGGCTAAAATAACATAATTTATACTGTTAGAGGTTGATCTACTTTCGTATCTGTTAACACGTATGCCCTCAGGTGAATTATGTTCTAAACAAACTAAAAAAGTTTAAATTTAAACCTAACTCACTGGTCCGCCAGGCCAAAATTTTAAAACCAATTTCTCATAAACAAAAAAAAGATAAATATTTACATGTGAAGTATCTATTCTAAGATTAAAGATAATAGATAAGGCAGTTTTAAACGGAACCCCCTCCCTCCCAAAAAAACGCCGAGCCTATTTTGTAAAATAGCACATCCGTTTTCACTGATTTTCTTCAAATTTAGTTCATTCTAGCAATAAGATAAGCTAACAAATGGCGTACATAGACGACTCGACTTGATGCGAAGAACCAAAGCAGCGTTGGCTGGTGTTTTCCAAGAGTTTGAAGCAGCATCAAGTATGCTGGGCCCAAAAATTGATGACACTATGGCTGGGACTAAAAATTGAAGTTTATGGTTTGTACTCAAAGAAACTTGACTGGTGCTGTAGCAACTAAATGCGCAGCACCGTACGAGTTTGAAAAGGTTGAATCTTTCAAATATCTCGGTGCCGTTTTAATGGACAAAAATAAAATGAGGGTAGAAATAAAAGGCAGAATAACGGCTGGCAATAGGTGTTTCTGGGCATTGCAGTTTACAAATAGTTTACAAAGACCATATTAATGCCAGTGGTGGCGTATACCAGTGAAACTTGGATGCTAGGAAAAGAGGATGAAAGATTGTTGAATGCTTGGGAGAAGAAGATCCTCAAAAAAATCTTTGGCCCTGTGAAAGAAAGAAGGAGAGAGGTACAGAATAAGAAAAAAAAATAATGATATTCGCGAACAGTACCAGGATTTGGTGGGATAGATTAAGAGGGGAAGATTGAGATGGCTAGGGTACTTAATAAGAATGGAGAAACCGCAAATTTCGAAGAAATTGATGAAAGAACACCCAGGAAAAGCTAGAAAAAGAGGAAGACCAGGGTTCAGATGGATCGAGGAAGATATCAGGAGTCTAGGTGTAAGGACTTGGAGAAGGATTGTGTTAGTGGGAAAAGAGTGGAAGAGAGTGATTGAGGAAGCTAATGTCCTTAGAGGATCGTAGAGCCAAAGAAGAAGTAGAAGCAAAGCTTTTAATACAGTTGTTGTGATTGGTTCCGCAGAGCAGGAAAGCATGAGGCTGCAAAAAGAAGCAGGCTATCATGGAAAATATCTCTGATGCTTTTAATATATCTTTATATTATATAGAGTAGAATCATACATTATATATGAGGTGGCACTTTAGAGGAAAAGTTAATGCTGTAGCCCCCTAGAAAGCTGAAAAATACATTTTTCCCTAACGTTTCAAACGAATTGCTATTTAAGTGTCTGATAGTATACAAAGTTTAAAGAAACTCGTTGGACCAATTTCTATGCGAAAGTTGAAAGTCGCAATTCCACAGTTGTTTAGACTTCGACCGAATCCAAATACAAAAAAGGTTTTCTACTTGAAAGTTTTGTTGTTTGTTTTTTTTTGTTTTGTTTTTTTTTTTTTTTTACCTGTATTTAAGTTTTATTAACCATTACAGAGGAGTTCTCAACAAACATATTTATGGTTTTAACCAAAACACATTTCTTAAAATATACTTAAGACATCAATTCCTTAAACAAAATAAATACATGTAATTTGAACATAAAATAAACAGAGAAATTAAAAAAGAAAATAACTCGTACTTGAGATTAGTATAGAAACAAAATTAAAATAAAATACAATTTTACAAATATGGAAAAAAAAAAATAAATAAACAACAGAATATTGTGAGCCGACAGGAAAATAAAACAAGATTATTAAAGAAAAAATCATCAGAGCAAAAATTTACAAGTATGAAAATTAGCTAAATGCCAGAAATTCTTGATAATAATAATAATAATAATAATATATTCGTTATAAATTAATTTAAACTTTAAATGAATATTTTTGAAGATCTGTAATTAAGAATTTCCTTTTTAAAGCTTTTATAGTGTAATAGTAAATACTATACATTTTATTAATTGTGTCTATTTTAAGGAGCCCTAACAAACCAGAGCCTTCCAATAAATAATGTTCAAGATGTATAACTATAAGATTCAAATAAAGGGCAAAAAATGGAAAAATGAAAAAGATCATCTTTCAAATTTAAATTACAATATTGGCAGATATCTTCCGCGTCCCACTTGTAATTAACTTCATCTATGTAAAATGATATATATCTGGAATGCATAACTCTTATTCTACTAATAAGGCGAGTTACTTTAATGGGCACGTTAAAATAAAAATACTCTTCTATCCCCAGAACTGTTTTTAATGAAAAATAGATAGGGTTGTAGGATGAATTCTTTATTCTCTCCCAGTCCTCAGAGAAAAGTTTATTCTCATAAGAATTCAACATATTTTTAATATTATTCTGGATTAATTGCGGATCTCGAATCATCCACAACCAATCGTACTCCACAAATGTACACATTTGTTTTAGTTGTGTTGCCCAATTATAAATCAGATCATTACAGTTTTCTGCTAACTCTAACTGCCGTTCTAAACATATTCTGGGCAACCTACTTGTAAGCATATTTAAAATTTTTACATACCATTGCAGGGTAAGTTTAAAAACTTAATACTTATTCTGTATTTACCTAATTCGCACCGTATAAAGTGGTTCGGAGTACAAGAGGGCCAATGAAATATATACTTGAAATATTTAGCTAGAACAGTTTCTATTTGCTCCAAATAACGAAGCGACCACACTTCTGCGCCATAAAGTAGGACTGATCTAACTAAACTCTCAAACAGTTTATCCTTCGTCACCCAACTAGTATTTCTAGATTTCGACAGTATGCCTATAACTTTGCTGATCGCTGCAGTTGATTTGTTTATCATATCAACACTCGCCTTAGAGAACAGACCTGAGCTTGAAAATAAAATTCCAAGGTAATTAAAATGACTAACTATGTCTAGCCTCTGATTGTTATAGAAGAATTTTATTTTCTTGCTACGCTTTCCACCTTTACTGAAAATCATAACTTTTGTTTTTTCAACGTTCACTTCCAACCCGTTGGCGAGACTGTACTTGTGGAGGGCGTTCAATTTCTTTTGCAATTCTATTGGTGTATCTCCGAAGAGAATCAAATCATCAGCGTAAAGTAAACAGCGGATTCCATTCTTGTTATTTATTGATACTTCTTGGCAATTATTCTCTTTAAGAAAGCTGTCTAGATCGTCTATAAAAATTGAAAACAGTTTTGGCGATAAAACATCCCCTTGGAGAACCCCTCGGTTTATTTTTATGGGATCTGAGACATGATTGTTTATTTTTATAGAAACCGTAGCTTTACTATATAAATTTTCTAGAATTTTTATTATTTTTCTGCTAATGCCGAATGCATATAGTTTATTCCAAAGTAACGTATGGTTGATCGTATCGAAGGCTTTCTTAAAATCGACAAATCCGCAATGAAGTTAACCTCTTTTTTTTCGAAGATGTAGGTTAATAATAGAATGTAAAATAAATATATTGTCTAGGCACCCTCTACCACTTCTAAACCCGCTTTGTACTTCTGAGAGAGGATTACAGTATTCAGTCCAATTAATAATTCTATTATGTAAAATTTGCGTGAATAGCTTAGTGATTGAATTTAAAAGCGATATGCCTCGATAATTCTCTGGAACTAAGGGGTCACCTTTCTTAAAAATAACAAACATGTTTGTATTACCCCATGAAGATGGCGTTTCCTCTTTCAGTAAAACCATGTTAAATAGTTTTAAAATAAAATTTAATCCTTCATCAGAAAGATATTTTAAGAATTCATTAGGTATAAGATCTGGCCCCGGTGATTTATTTAATTTCAATTTTTGAACAGCCCTTAGTAATTCAGTTTTAGTGAAATCAACATCAAAGAATGGGTGTGTTACGTCAATAATATGAAAAGTATAACTATGATTTTTTGTATGCATTGATTTTAGGTATGAGGTCCAACTCTCTAAATCTATCGGATTTATATTTATACTTTTATTTGTATTTATGTTTTTAACTGTGCACCAAAATTGTTTGAAATCTCTTACTGCAATAAGTTTGTTATTGATGAGTTCAAAGTAGACCTTTTTCTCTTTAGATAAAGTATGCTTATATTCTTTCCTAGCTGTAATAAATTCCTGTCTATAAATAGTGTTGAACTTAGAATTCTTATAAATTTTAAAGGCCTTATACATTTGTTTTTTAAGAAGTTTACAATTTTGATTGTACCATGGTTTATTTCCATTTCGAAATCTATTAAAAAAAAATTTTTCTTTTATTTACCATTCCACATTTATCAGCCGAGAAAACGAGCGCATTTTTTAAAAATTCGTCCATTGGGTCAAGTTCATACTTAGCTATTATAAAGGATGGCAACTTTTTTAAAAATGACGTTTTATTGGCATTATTCCAAGTTAGTTTAGTTACAGACAGAGGTTGTATGTACATATTGCGTGTATTAAGCGAATTCAGTTGTGGGCTGACTGTGAGTAAGGAACACGGTAAATGATCTGAAATTACAATATTATCACAGACAGACATATTTTCGATTAATGATAGCCCAGTTATATTGCTCCAAATCAAATCGATAACGCTGTTCCCTAAAGCGCCTAAGAATGTAAATTTACCCTCTTTGTCACTCTTACTTCTTCCATTAATTAAAAATAAATTATAATTCTCCATAAGATTAACCAGTTTTAAACCTTTATTACTTTCACAAACATCCATTGAATACCTATTTGAATAAAGGTAAGTATTTTCAAAAATTTCAGGAAATCCATTATTTAGGTCAGCAACACGACAATTGAAGTCCCCTCCAATAAATAAACCAAGTTCGGCATAATTAATAGAAGTATCATATAAAAACGAATCTAATTTTAATAGAACCTGGTCTATATCAATAGTGGGTTGGAAGTAAACATTGCCTACCATTACATTCATATCTCTAAGATGTACTAGAATAAATATCCAGTGATTGGTAATACTAATAAGTTCATGTTTATATTCTCTTTTAATTAGTGTAATTAAGCCACCACTAGGGCGACCTACTTTCTGTTCTCTTACAGCAAAACTAAATATGGGCTCGTAATCACCGTCCAAAAGGGGCCCTGAAACTTTTGAATTATTCGCAAACCAAGTTTCTGTTAAACAAACAACATCAAAACTTTTAATAAACTGTAATTGATCATATTGTAATTTGAACAAGTTAGAAATACCAGAGACATTCCAAAAAAGTATTTTAAAATTATTAGAGTTATGACCATTACTAGCTATAATATGTTTTGAGAATTTCAATAATTTTACGTCTTCTACCTTTGATGTATTCTGTTGGCACTGAGAAGAATTGTGGGTGATCAACTGTTGAGAAGTGGTGTTACGGTTTTGCGAAATTTCGAAGGATGATATTCCAGATGAGCCTTGTTTTAAGTGTTCCTGCACTGAAGTTAAATTGGTGGTCGAACATTGAGAAGTTATTGGGTCTATTATTTCGTTAAAAAAGGACGCATTAACATCTGCTGAGATGAAGAAAGCTTAACTTTTCTTTTTTTCAATCCGGGCGTACCTTTTTTACTAGCTTCCGATGTGTCTGTCTCAGTATCACGTTCATCTCCAGAATAATCTAGTTCAGATATCCTTTCTGAGTACTTATTTTCTATTCTATGAATGTCTTCTACCGAACGTACATATAAGATAGGGGATTGAGCACTTTCTCTTGCCATAATTGCGTTATTTCTAGTCCAGACATAAGTTAGTTTGCACTTTTGCTGAATTTTTTTCAATTGTTTAAATAACCACGCATTATGCGGAGACAAAAGTTCGGATACATAAATTGGTTTAGAGGGTAATATTTGTAATATTTCAGTGCTTAGAACTTCTTTTTTCATGCGTTTTAATTTAAGAAACTCTACCTTATCTAGATTTCTTATAAATTTAACTACTATTGGGCCATGTGATAATTTAGTTTTGATACGATAACAAGAATCGATTTTCAGTTCGTCAAATTTAAAACCTATGGCCTCACTAATTCTCTTTACTAAAGACATTATTTGTTCATTTTCTTGCTGAGGCACATTTGATACCATTATATCGAGCAAATTGTTCTGTTATTGTGAGTTGTTGTTTCAAAGAAACTATTTCACCCTTAAGTTTATTATTTTCTTTTTTTATACTATCAAACTCATTATTAATTTTTTTAAAATTATCATTGATTTTCTTGTCCATAGAGGTGAGATCCTTACGTAAAAGTAGTATTTCATTTGTTAATGTTTCCAGCTGTTTAATCAAAACATTAGTGTTTAAAGCGTCTACATTACCAACATCACGCCCCACTCCAGCTGCTTCTGTATTCATCCCCACTGCCTGCATTGCACTGCACTGATAACTTATTTGTTTAAACTTTATATTAATGTAATTATTTAAACTGTTGTATTGCCGTTATTAATAAACCAATTTTTATAATAAATGCACCTTAATAAAGAGTATAAAAAACTGAATAAAACTATATCAAAAAAAAGTTCTTTAACTAGTTTAAAACCAGTCAAAAATCCAATACAATGAGGAGCACAAAAGTTTCAACCTTCCAGTACGAGATCTAGATGAGAACTCGAGATCTAGCTGCAAAAAGAAGCAGGCTATCATGGAAAATATCTCTGATGCTTTTAATATATCTTTATATTATATAGAGTAGAATCATACATTATATATGAGGTGGCACTTTAGAGGAAAAGTTAATGCTGTAGCCCCCTAGAAAGCTGAAAAATACATTTTTCCCTAACGTTTCAAACGAATTGCTATTTAAGTGTCTGATAGTATACAAAGTTTAAAGAAACTCGTTGGACCAATTTCTATGCGAAAGTTGAAAGTCGCAATTCCACAGTTGTTTAGACTTCGACCGAATCCAAATACAAAAAAGGTTTTCTACTTGAAATTTATAAAACATCATAATTCTGTAACATTATATCATAATTTTTGAACCATTCATTGTACTGAAATGATAATCACAGTAAAGGCTCTAGAGTAGTGATCGGCAATCTATTTTGGCTCCGTGTCAAATTTCACAAATCTAACTAGCGGCAAAGCGTTCGAGGGGTCATTTCCTTTCAAAAAAAAAACAAAAAATCAAATACAAAAAATAATCTTACAAAGCAAAATGTGATTATGTAAAGCAAAATAGTTCAATCAGTTAAAGACTTAATGCTGTTTTTCTTTGATAAATAATCAAAATATGATTGAAACTTTTTTACAAACGCTAAATTTTGCAAAAAAAAAAAAAAAAAATATATAGCGAGGGTAGCTGGATTTGGTGAAATGGTTAAAATTATGTAAATGAGAATTATGATATAAACTGGCTGGCTATTGTCCTGATAATTTATATTTTAACGATTCACTATGTAAGAAGAGATGAGATAATGAAAGTAGACTAAATGAAAAGTGAATGATGTTGGTAACGTGATGAATGCAGATAGCCATAGAAGTTGGCTGTTGTGAAACACTTGAATGGTGAGGTTAGATACAACAACTTGCCTGTTCTAACGATGGTGAGCTAGTGTGGTTAGCTTGGTAAACCTTTCAAGTTTGAAGTTATTGTAGTGGCTTTTCTTTACTCTTTCAAATTTATCTTGATAAATTAATTTGGTGACTCGGTTAAGCCCTTCAAATGGTCAGCTTTATTCACTTTCACTTACGGCTCTTTTAGAGTGAGAGATTGGCTGGGAAAGTTGAAGCCCATTTGCCAATTCATTGGAGTGCAGCGTACGAGAGGTTGTAATGCGTAGTTGACGTGCGTTTGAAGGCTCAGTGATGGCTGCTTAATGCGGTTGCTAAAGAAAGTTCAGCTTTTGAAAAAGCGAATTTGCTGGGGATTAATTCCTTACAATATCTATCTTTAGTCATACAAACAAGAGACTAGGAGTATAAATTCGACTCAATTGTTTTTTTGTACACTAAAATTAAAATTTAATAATAAAAAAGTAAAACTTTAAACTTTAGGATGAACATTATTAGGAAGTTGTTGTGGTGGTTGGTTCCGCAGAGCTGGAAAGCATTAGAAGCATTCGATGACCACAAAAAGAAGCAGGCTAGGAAGGCTAGCTAAAAATTTTAACATGGATTACTTAGTGACCTGCAGATCATAGGTTACCGACCATTGGTCCAGAATCACCCAGAATATGAATATGTCTTTTCCTACTGACAGGAACAGACACCTTCACTGATATTTGTATACTAATACAAAGCATATAAGATTTGCAGATAGTTGACTTGTTCAAACAACTGAATTTAATATAACCATAGACAAATTCTAGATAAATTGCTTAATTAGTATTATGAGCATCTAAATAAGATTAAAAAAGAAGTAAGTCAATCAATACAGTGGCACTTTCCTCTGACCGATGTTGATCATAACTTATGGTAGGAAAAATTCTGGAGAACCCTAATGCAATATCAAATTTGAACTTTTCATTTCTGAGTTTGTTTTTTGTTTTTGTTTTTTTTTTGGTGAAAATACGAAGAACTAAAACGTCCTCAATTTTGCCTGTTTACAGGAGAAAGATAACATAAAAAGTATTTAAAAAACTTATGCTTACAATATCCAAAAAATTTGGTAATCTGTAATGTATAAAAAAAAATAAATAAATTAAAATAACATTAACCTAAATAACATTTGAAATCTAACACACAAATTCTTCAGAACCTAGTAAAATCATTTTTTTTTATTTTTTTTTTTTATCCAAAAAGAAATGTTTGAAATAAAAATATTATATAAAAGTGTTTGTTTATATATGTACGCCAGTACGTATTCCATGTTTAAAAGGAAATTGTTATAACCGTTTGCGAGGAAATGTTCAAATAAACTTCAAAACTACACTCACTGGGAATCACATTTCCATTTAACCGATTTGTTCAAATTTGTAATCCTAAAAATATATTCTAATGTAGATTAATATTAATAAAGTGGTTGAATCACATACTTAGTACTGAAATGGTGTTTCAAAAGGAAAACTTAACATTGTTACTCCCCTAGAATCCCTCCAAAAAATCAGTTTTCCTGGGCAAATATTTTAAAGAAAAGTATATAAAGTCTGAAGAAAATTGTTGTAGCCATTTTTGAAAAAAAAATAGCGGAAAACTAAAAAAAAAAAATACCCATTCCATTTTTCAGATATTTTGTTGAAAACCATACGACATATTGATACCATTCGCTAAAGACACTTTTCCTTTTTCCTATTCAGGGAACTTCTAATCCTTTATTTCCGGTGCGAACCCCAATTTCATAATCACTCTTAACAGCAACAAAAGGTAATAAAAAGAAATAAAAATATCAACAAAGGATGATAAAAAAAAAACTCCCATATTAATTACAATGATTCCAGAGGCACATATAAGTTTTATCTAAGCATACATCTACTTAATGAAATATCAAGTGAATTATGGAATTATATATGAGTATAAAAATTGTATAAAAACTTCAAAAGAAAATATAAATAAGAGACTGCGGTTATCAGAGAGATACTGTGTCACAATGTTTAAAAATTAAATGGATGTATAACAAGTGCTGCAGTGAGAATTACTACAAATATAACCTTTACTGTTGTGAAGGTTATATTGTAACCTCTCTCAATGTATGTGTAGGTTATAACATCATGTCTTTCTTCACGTATTGTACAAAAAAAAAAGTTGCGAGTATAATAGATTGATATAATAAGGTAATGTTCTGAGCGTATAATATAATGATTTTTGTTTTTCATGAAATAACGAAGATGTTTATTGTAAATAATGGGGAAATTAATTAAATCATAATTACCTTATTAATGATGACGTGTGATAAAAGTGACGTTGTTGATAGATAGGATGCACATGGTACCAACGTATTGTGTTGTCTGTTATGTTGTCTGACAGAGGAAGTATTATGCCCCCGTAGTGGGGGGTGTACAGGGAATACTTTTTTTTTTTCTCTTATACTATTTCTCTCATTCTCTCTTTATATAATACACACCACAACCCCCGCCCCTTCTCCTCACTCTCAATACCTCTTTGTCTCTATAAAAACACCAAACAACATATATATATATATATTACTATATACTCGGTCTTTGTCTTTGCTTCATAAACATACCCATACCTCTGTGTATCTTTTCTCTTTTATACTTGCATATACTACCCAAACAGTAGCTAGCTACTCTGTACAACTTTATACCTTGTTCCATATCACATACCCGCCTCATACTCTCTCTTCCTTTCTATTAGGGGTAGCTCTCTTTCATGCTGGATATTTCTCCTAACCAACATACAATATAACACTGTAACTCCTGGCCACCCTCTTGTTCTACTGGTAAGCATACCCTGCCGCCCCCCATATTACCCCACGCACACACAAAACTCTTTATATAAAACTTTTTCTTTCTCATTTCTCCCTTTATACATTCTTTTCCATCCATCGCCACCTCCCCCCCGCAATCTTTCTTTCTTCTACATTTTACTCTGTATTATGGTAATTGCACACAAAGAGTGTTAAAGGTACCGCCCCCTAGGTACGTTCCAGTTCCTCTAAAAGTAGTAAACTAAAAACCTCCCCGCCTACTGATTTTATACCCTTCTAGTCCATAAGGCTAGTAGTATAAAAATATACATCTCCCCCTTCTAAAAACCATTTCTCCTCACCTTATCCATTTGGCCAACCCTCTGGGTTACTGTATGGACAGTTTTCTGTCTGGGAAGAAAGCGAAATAAGGCCAAGTTTTGGCATTATATAAGGGTCGGTTGGTACTAGATGGATTACTTTCAGGCATATATATATATCTACTCCTTCTATCCCTTAAACCCCACACCTAACATAATATTCTACCCTTAACCCTTTTTATATTCACACAAAACATTGCTTTATATATTGCAGAGGAAAGGTTATAAAAACTAAATAAATTTTTACAAATTTTGTTTCTTGATTAAATTACGAAAAAAAAAATAGAAAAGGAAATTGGGAAATTCTCTTTCAGAAGAAATTTCCCTTCTTCTGGAGGAATTCTTAACAATATCAAATTTTTTACTTTCTCTCTTGCTGATGAGTGGAAATATTGCGTTGAATGTTAAATAATTTTCACCAGAAATATACTTTTTGGTGTCCGTTAAGTTTGAAAAATGGATGGATTTAGATAACCACTCTTTGTATGTGTGTGTATGTGTGTCCGTGCATGCGAACAGCATAAATATAGAAATTTCATACTTGACATTTTAGTTTAGGTATCAACTTTATAGGCCCTGAGCCCTTCTGAGGGTTGCCCAGGGGCCTCCCATTCACGCTACAATCAAGGAATGGATGTAGAAGACCAGTGTTTATGATGCTGGGAAAGTACGCCAGGGCATAGGCAGGCCAGAAACTCTTCATTAAGAGATATTTGCCTAAATTTACCAAGGACGTTCTGAGCCATAGCCGAAGGGATATGAGGCTAATAACAGGGTTAGTGGGTCTACAACAGGGCATTGCAGGCTGAATAGGCATTTGCACCATTTACTACTTGCAGACAACGCATTATGCCGTTTCTGCAGGACCTAGGAGAAAACCCCGGTACACAGATCCTATGTAAGTGTGCCGGCCTGGCGAGAACAAGGTTTCTTCAACTGGGGACTAGCAATCCCGAAGCCACGGAGCTTTATAACAGAGCCACTTTCAGCTTTGTTGGGGCTGAATTAGAGAGCGAAGCTGGGGGATGTGCTATAAATCCAGGGGATCCACAATAGACCTTTCAATGAAGGTCGCAGTGGAATGAGGCGTGGCCCTTCCCAGTGCTATAAATCCAGGGGATCCACAATAGACCTTTCAATGAAGGTCGCAGTGGAATGAGGCGTGGCCCTTCCCAGTCTAATCTAATCTAGGTATAAACTTGGAAGTCAACTTGGAGATCAACTATCAAAGTATCTCAACCGAAATAACCGCATTTTTGAGTAGAGTTTTGTCTTCAAAATAACTCTAATAATTTTCTTTAACGTTAATGGCATCCAGCAGAGAGAAGAGAGGCTCTCTCTGGTTAACAGAGACTACTCTCTGACTTAAGCAGGCTAGCGTGGGAGAACCTGGGTATATAAGCCAGTGGAAATCTATCAAGGATATCTATCAGATTCAACCATACATCGCATCGTGTCATATCTCTATTCCCACCTTGTATTCTATCAAAATCATTATAAAGTCCAGGGCCAGTTAGTGTAAACTTATAGCTACATTATAACAGTGTCTTCATATCTCGTTCATTCAATCAAACCTAATTTCTCTCCTCAACAATTCCATTATACACACTTATTCACACATATATTTGAAATTCATTTTTGAGAGGTTTTTAGGGAACGGATGACATTAGCCCTCGCTCAAGGAGTGTCACTTCAGGATTATTGCAAAAATTTTATTCACCTATAATTATAATCACCTTTATAATTGTAATTAAGAAACTCGATTCCCCAGGAGAATGCAATTCCTAAATGGTTTCTTTAATTTTTCTCCATTTTCATGACAACAGCACCAGAGTACTTATTTGGTATACTAACTAATCCACACAAAGGACTATCACTTTTATTTGAAAACATTTTTTCCAAAAAAAAAGAAATTGATAAACGTTTTTAGTTGAGCTGGCTGTAAAAAGAGATCATAAAATATACGCTGCTACATATTCACAAAGCATGTAGTGACAATTTAAATTTAAACATAACTGGCATACCCAGCCGAAACCCCCTTTACAATCAGTTTTTTCAGAAATACTGTAAAACAAAAGTGATAGATTTAGTGAGGAAGATTAAAGGAAATCATTATAGTCCATTACGAGAGAACTCAAAAACCTATAAAAGCCTAAAATCCTATAAAATCTTAATTTTGGTTAATTGATTTTCTTCAAGTTCGGAATTCTTCTGTCGATGTTTATAATTTAAATTAACATTATATAGGGCAGTGTACTGATGAGATACTTTAGAGGAAAGTTTAGGGCTTGTGTCCCCCCCAAAAAAGCCCCCCCAAAAATCAATTTTCCCAGGAAAATATTTCAAATAAAACTGACAGATAGTATTGTGATTGGATGGATAGATTTTGCCCGAAATGTTCGTGTTAGATCCAATTGTAGTACGTAAACGGAATACCAAGTTTGTGCTTCCCGCGATGTTTCATTTAACAATCGCTGAAAACATTGTTGTATACACAGAGGACAGACAATCTCATAAGTTTTATTTCCGGTGAAAGCTCAGTTTCGAAAATCTGGCATGATCGCATTACTTTCCCTTTTACTAGTCAGTGACAAATGTTTCCAAATGTGAAATTTTTATTAAATGGTAAGCAAAGTCTTTAATATTGCAGTTCTAAAATAAATTACCTTGTATAATTTCTTTACAAATTAATTTAATAGAATAGAAAATATGCAATTTTTGTCTAAAGTTTAATACAAATTTAATCATTGAACCCACTTTTGAGAAAATCGCAAAAATTGTCGAAAAACACTTCCTATCGCTGGTATTGATGGATTAATACCTTTTACTGAAGTGGCAGATTAGAAAGAACCTTAACACCGCATCTCTTTCAGAATAGCAGTTTTTCATTTTTTTGGGGGGGTGAGGAAGATAATATATGTAACAGTTAGTACTGGCCAGGATTGAGGAAAACCATTAAGACTGTTTTCATGAAATTCTCAAGAACGGTAAACTAATTTCCGTTTGATGGATACTGGCCGGAAATCATCCTTACAAATTCACTGGTAATCCCTAAACGGTATATCAGTTTTGAGCTTCCTACTGCTTGAGGATTTTGAGTTTATTCATATTTATATATCTATACATACACACACCCATAGAATCCACACACGTACGCACACAAATTATGCATACCAACTTTGTGATGTCAGAAGGAGGAATATAAACAACACATTCTGTCCAAAACTCTTCTGAGATCTACTTCAAAGCCTGAGTACATTACCGGCTAGCTCCAAGCAGTGCTTTCTCGATAAATACATATATACTGTTTAGGCACCTAGTGCGAGGAAATGTAAGTACAGCGCTGTTGAACACGAATCTAACATGCTACCACTGAGCTAATCCTGCCCCTAACATTGTGATATAGGTACTTCCAGAAATTCCTCTTCGCGGAAGGCTTTGTAAATGAATTACTCCATGGAAATAAAAGAACGCTTGAAATTCTAAATTATTTCTTGTTGCTAAAAATTTTGATGCAAGTTAACCATCGCATAACATAAATACGAAAAACTCTCCATATGTTCAAACTAAACTAATTATTATTTGAGTATTGGAAGGGGGGGATCATATGAAATTTTCTGTTAGAAATCACGAAATGTTATTAATGAACTATGTTTGTCGACAATTTATTAATAGAGGCGCAAATATTAGCAAATGTTATTTTATGAAAATATCGTGTATTTAACTTCCGCATTGCCAGACATAAAACAGAAACTTCTCTATTTATTTATTTAAATATATCAATGATAAGATGATAAAATTTTTTTTTTTTTTATTATAGAAGAAGTAAAAGCAAGGAGGCGGTAAAGCAATCAAGGCATAATTGAATTTTTCAACCTATAGCTTGATATAATATATATTTATAAGATATTATGCAACTGTAAGGAACAATAGAAAATAGATTTTTTTCATATTATGCAATAGTAGTGTTAGGAATGCATTACTATATTTGTTATAAACAGAATACAAACATGAACTGAGTGTCCTTCAATCGGATAGAAAATAAAAAATTGTTTTTTTTTTTTTTTCAGTAAACATGGTGGGGCGATATTATTAATAAAATAATTAGAGCTTCATTTAAATTGATACATCAAGATAGACCATTTTCATTATTTAAAAAAAAGAACCAATTAACAATCGACCATTAAGCCCCTAAAAATAATTTGAACATAAAAGTTGCCACTATCTAGAATAATTTTTAATTATCTTATTAATTCATACTTTATGAACAGTTTGGGCTAGTAAGAACACTTGTTTTGAAATCTAACTAAATCATTATTTATACTTAATGAATCAGAATCATTCTTCTTAAGTGGAGTTCATGAGGAATACTGCAACAATATAAAATAACAGAATATGTTTTGGAATATGAGGCTAGAGCCTTTTTTTTTGTTTCTATTGAAATTTAGGCTGGAGCCTAAGCTAGTAATGTGGACCAATAGTGATATTACATCCGATTCCATTGTTTCTGTTTTATACACCCAAGGTTTTGGTAATTACAGGAAATTCGTAAATTGTGCTGATTTCTTAGGCTGAAAAATTCGATAGACTTCTGCGTAGATGAAAAGTCCATGCAAAGTTGGCATGTTTTTAAAAAAGCTTTTAAAAAAAACCGGTAAGTATTTTTCTAATTTTTTACTCCTCCATAATTTGAAATGGAAAATAACTTATTTAAATATGATTTTCATAGATGTAAGAATCCTTGGAAGCAATATTTTCTTTTTTTTGCATTATTATTAATTTCCTTTATTTTTAGGCGCGTTAACATCTATGATCATCAGCGCTTAATGCCTGACCCCTTCAGAACAGGTTCTCTCGTTACAGACAAATCCCTTCAATTATAATTATTGTTATTATTTGCCTTATGGTGGGACTAAATCCCGCGCTGTCCCAAGCCTCACTTCGTCCCCTGTTGCTTTCCCAAAGCAAAAACTAATAAGCAGTAACCAAAACTAGAAAACAGTGCCAGCAGAAAGCAGGAAACTGTCGAAAAAACCTATAGTTTCTCATGCAAGAAGCCTGAGGGTTGGCGCTTCCACTGGGAGTGTTGAGGAGCTTTTGCTGGCTTCTCCTGAGCGGCAAAACAAGCAGTCTGCTGAAAGGCGGACATCGAGTGGAGCCGTGAGGGCGGAGTCTAATGCGCAAGAAGAAGAAAAATGAGACGCCAGAAAGCGTACCGGATGCTAAACGCGCCATGGTGGTGAAAGTGAAAAATTTTCAGCCCGTCGTAGTCAGAACCGATGGAAAAAATTATGACTGAGGGAGATGCGAAACATGTGAGGGAACATCTTGTGTCAATCGTGGATGACACCAAGAGAAGGTGGAGCTGATGAGTCTTAGTAACCCTGGTATGAGAAATTTGGTGAGGTTGTTTCGATAAGTGGCTGGTGACGGAATGTTCCTAATCACTGAATAATTGTTGCTGAATAGGCTATGGTAGGTATAGAAGCCCTATACCATCCGAGGTCACATTGTTGGCTGGTTTGGAAAGGGATTGAGAATACTCTATGAATGCGAAGCTGATAGATCCAGAACTTATGATCTAGTGTCTAGAAATATTGAGGCTACATTGTTAAAAGAGTCTTGTTCAAGTGATCTGACTACAATTTCGGTCGAGACAGGACAAGCATCGGGCCGGTGCTGGCATCGGCTAACTTGCACATCATGCACTGGGGCAACGGAGACACCAATTACTGAGGTGCCAAACTTGGGGAGTTCTTG
Organism: Triatoma infestans; assembly: GCA_011037195.1. Lineage (NCBI taxonomy): Eukaryota > Metazoa > Arthropoda > Insecta > Hemiptera > Reduviidae > Triatoma > Triatoma infestans. The sequence continues at coordinate 18,029 of JAAEAF010007391.1, forward strand.
GTAAGTAGAAACCTTTTACTTTCGAACAGAGATAAGAAACGTACCTTTGATATTAGGAGCAGGGAAGAAATTATAGATGTTACCGCGGCCTCTGATAGTTTTTGTCATGTGTTGCTAGTTGGGAGTTAAATGAATGACTGGACACGTTTGATAACAGTGGCATCAGAATCATCCTGAATTTTGCTATTCGAGATGCTAAGAGATTTAAAAATCCGAGGAGAACGGATTGAGGCAAATTTTCTATGATCCTGGCTGAGAGGAGCAAGGTAGGTCTACGCAACCTCCTCATTGAAAGAGAGGATCTAGACCGCAAGTTAAATAGGGGCGCTTGAAAAGGAGTGGTAGGGATTCCAAAGCTGATGAGGGCTAGGAACAATTCAAATCAGCAAAAGGTGAGCATAAGAGAGGGATTAGGAAGAGTTAAAGAGAGATACGGAGAACATTCTGTGAGAGCCTGGAAGAAACCAACAAGCTCTTGGGTGAGATTGAGGAAACTCCGCTAGAGTTTAAGACAGACCAATGGACAGATTATCCACAACTGTGATGAGGGTTCGAGGGTGAAGTTGGATAGGTATTTGCCAGATAATGAGAAATACTTGCGAGGAAACCGGGATCAACGCTTGGTGTACCTAGTGATAGGAACATAGCCAGTAAGATGCTAACACCTGGCACGTTGGGCTATCGGTTTACGTTTGGTAAGTTTAAGTCGCTTGGATGGCTTATGCTTTCATGAGAGTTGGAACATGCTTGGTAATGAATGGATGGGTGGATGTAATGTGCGACAGCTATTTTTGTGGAAAATGCATTTTTTGGGTGGTTCTAGGGCGTAGTAACGTTAAGTTTTCTCTAAATTATCTCTTAAAAATAATGTCTAGTTTCACTACCTATATAAGCATTAACGTATAGCACGGCAACTTAGTTTTTGAAACCTGTGGGCGGAGTCAAATGACGTCACAGCTACTAGAAAGCTTTGGCAATGGGCGGAGCTAAACAGCCGTTTAGGTGTCACAACTAAGTTGTCAAGTTATACATTAGAAGCATTCCTAGAATTCCAAATTACAAAAAATTGATTTTTTTTTTTAGATTTTGTCGAAAACGGCAGCAAGATTTTTTATTTAAGCTATGAATACTTAAATCCTATTAAACAATTAAATACACAGATATCAATTTTATTTCAAATATTTCTTGGAAAAAAAAAATTAATTTTAGCTGGTTGTAATTAATTCGTGACATTGGATTTCAATAATTATTTGGGTTTATTTATGACACATTGTCTTCTAAACTACAATGCAACTATTTAGTTTCTGTGGGTGAGCTACAATTACATTATTACATACAATGAGCTACAACTTTTATTTAAACCATTTTTCCGGGAAAATTTGTTTTAGGTTTTATTTTTGAAGGGAAGGTGGGACGTTTGATTTTCCTCTAACGTGTCATTTTCAATATACCGTACGATTCAATCATCAGAGTAATATCAATAAGACTTGTATATTATGTAAAAAATAGAATTTTATATAATTGTGAAATTTAGTGTTTGAATAAAATCGGTTGACCCGGAAATGCGTCTTGAAGAAAATCGGTTGACCCGGAAATAGGTCTTGAAGAAAATCGGTTGACCGGGAATGCATCTTGAAGAAAATCGGTTGACCGGAAATAGGTCTTGAAGAAATGCGTCATTTTTTTTATTGCTAATTTTGATTCAGATGGACATGTAGATATTCAGTTATAGTGAGAATAATAAATAATTAATAATTATAAATAATAAATAAATAAATCAGATCTATATAGGTTACAATAATACAAAATGTTATGAGCGTTTCACTCCAGATTTTCATTTTTATAGATGTAATTATTGAGTTATTAAGTGAACTCAATTTGAACACAGAAAGAAAACAATGGAGACAAAAATTCATAAGTGTTGGGTTACAATAATCAAATTAATCCTAATTATTATAGAGTAAATGGAAATTTATTTGTATAGATAAAAAATAAGCATAGTTTTTTTTTTTTTATTGGGTCATTAAATCAATCCAGATCATAAACACTAAATTATATTCGCGAAAACGTATCTGGGGAGGAAGTGAATCAGGTGGGTATGATGGGGCGATGATAGGAGAGACAGGTGAGTTTGAAATTCTAAATAATGTTGACCACTAAATAAAAAAGTGTTCACTACATAGATGGCCATTTGAGGTGAATACATTGCATATTTTTAACGGATATAAAATTAAAATAGAAGATACCGCCAATACTAATTGACAATTTATAAACATGTCTACTGTAAGAGGAGGAGTATTTATTCAACTCTACCATGGTGGTCCGGAATTAGTTATATCTAATATTAAGTAAGCTCTCCTTTTTTCTTTTTTTTTTTTTACTGTCTCTCTCTTTCTTCTTTTTTATAATTTATTTTACTTTCCCTGTATCATGTGCTCCCTGGAGAATATGAGAAGAGACATGGTTTTTAATGTTAAAAAAATATTAAAATGATAAAATGTTGAACGGAGGAATGATGGCCGGGTATATAAAGGTTCGCTCAATGAATACATAAGTATATTAATTTCCTGCCACAAGCTTCTAGATCTTCTTCTCATCGCACAAGCCCCATAATATTTAGAATTTCTAAATTATTTATTATTGTAATTTTTATTGAAACCTTTTTAAAAATGTATTAATTGGATTAGAAAAATTTTGAAGCGATTATTTCATATTATGTTCGGTGAATCTGACACGCATTACTTCTTCTTCTTCAAGAGAGAACGTAATCTATAAATTCTTCTCATCTGTATTATATATAAGAATATACAATTAAGTCAAAGAAGAAATTTACTAAAATATCCATATTAAAAATTAAATAAGCTAAAAGGATGGGAATTCAAACCATAATCTGTTTATTTATGGACTTAAGATGTTAATCGAGCTGAGCTGTATGAAGTCAAGAAAACCGAATATATCCCAAAACTTGACTGTTTTTCAAAAAATGACGATATTTGGAATGCAATATGTAGTTTAAGTGATCAAATTTTGCAGTCCGAATAGCCAACTTCTGAAGGCTAGAAAGTTAGGAATTATTCAATACTAACATTTAACCAGGTGAAGAAACACGTATCAGTCACGTAAATGGCCTCTTCTTTAATTACTATTTTCGAATATAACAACTTTTTTTTTTTTTTTTTTTTTTTTTTTTTTTTTTTTTTTAGGGTAGGCATTAGCTCAGTGGTAGCGCGCTGGACTAGTAACGCGGAGATCACGGGTTCGAATCCATCCGTGCTACCCTTAGATTTCTCTTCCTAGGAGCCCCTACAGCTCACTGTCCGGTGATGTAACGGGAGAACACTGTCCGGAGGCCGGCAGTGCACTGAGAAGGCTCCGGGCGCAAATGACCACAGATGTTGAGACGCCTTAAATAAATAAATAAATAAAAAAATAAACAATCTTTTTACTTGTTTGCAATTCATAAAAAAAAACATTTATACCTAATTTAAAAAACATGAATTTTTGAAAATTTTCTTCCCAAGGCTGTGCAATAAAAGTGGTGGCGTAATGATTCTGTTTTATCAAGAATGGATGATATAACGAAACATTCCATATTATATGAGTTTAGAGAATCTTTGATGGAGTGGAGTAGGAGCGAAGAGGTCATTCGGTCATTCGGAGCCAAGAGGCAAATACTCCAAAAACTTTCCGATAGAAAAACTTCAATCTTTTGGAAAGTGTGACGAGTTTAATCTCAGTGATGAGCCGCCATTAAATCACTGAATTTATGGGTCATGAGTATCTAATACTATCCAAAGAGAGTATTCGTAGGCAGAGAAAGAGAGACAAAATGACAGGACCACTCTCTCGGACTAGAGTAGGAGAAACCACATAAATACAGCAACGGGAGACAGATAGGAGGACAGTTCACACAACTGAGGTTACTCGCCAGTCATACATTTCATACTATTTACCACTGTACCATACTCTATCATTTCAAGTGTATAGCCCAGGCAGTCAGTGTCACTTATTATCTATATTATAGAGTGTTAACCATATTTAGTTAATTCAGTTAAACCAGACCATTTCTCTCCTTCAACAACCCCATTATAAATACGAATGTATCTAGTATTACTTCTCTCTCTAGTATCTACAATTACCACAATAATATTTTTTAATATTTTAATATTCTTTTTTATTTACCTAGTTTATCTAAAATTATTATTGTTTTTTTTTATTATTTTATATTGTCTGATTATTTAAGATTTAGATAGCTGTTTTAATTTGAGTTATTTTGTGAAGAATACTTGGCAAGATTACAAATATAATGTTAATAAATTGAAGATATTTTATTTTTCAGATTTCAAGATTTGTAATATGCTGAAGAATAATCTCAAAATTAAAATACATATGTATATAAAAAAAAAATCCATATTACAGTAACATCAGAGTACATAACTTTGGTGAAAGTTATGGGAATTAAAAAAGATGCTGGTAAACAATTATTAGATTTCCTAGGGGTGAATGATCTTAATTTACTATAACCCTTACAAAATATTGTGTGCCAACTGAAGATGGACAACAGTAATAAGAGTTAGTTGTTTCTTTATTTATTGGACTGGAGTAAACAATTATTGTCAATAGGTTTAATTGATGAAAATAACAGTTCCGTCTTACAAAATTAGTATTTTATTTTTAAGAAGGACAGCTATTTCCGTCACTCGAACTCATTTGATAAGTTTATCATTAATAATATGTTTTATTTTTATTAGTAGACCGAACCCTTAACTCTGGTTCCGTTAATGAAGTATAAATGTCCATGGCAGCAATTACAGATATATAGCCTTTATTTTGAACTGTAAAATACTTTCTGCAATTTGCCGGAACTACATTCCTGTCCTTCCAGCGGGTGACGTGCGTTATCTTAACGCGTGACGTAACCTTAAGAAACACCTTTATCTAGAAACCCCTACATCGACTCAGCGACAAGAACTTAACTTTCATTAATTTGTCCTATCAAACAAAAAAACCGTTCACAACCCTCCTCGCTCCTATATCGGCATATGGATTTGAATTGTACAGATCATTAAAACGCTCCTGTCTCAACCGTATCGAATCCTCCCAAACAAAAATCCTTTGCAAATTTGCCGATGCTCATTTTTACGTCAGCATCCAATACTAACCTCCGACCTATTATATAGTGAATTTCATTCCATATTTGTTTTGCCATATATTATGTCATTGACAATTTTTAACTTATATGGCAACCATCTATTGTATTTGATGTATCCTATTAGATACTCTGGATCCTCATTAATTGAGATAAGGATACTTTTTGATGGGGGTCAGATTTGCTTGGATCTACTTCTGCACTTTTCTAATCGATCACCCTGTCCACTTCCAATGGACTAGGTTGAAAAACAAAAATTTAAGACTTCTACCGTAGCGCTACCATTCGCTAGTAAATCTTGACTCCCCCTAGCAGTGATAATTCCATCTTGTGCAGCAGTAATCCAGTAGTTTAAGCCGAAGTAGATAATCCATTACAATTTCCGTCAGCCAGATCTTCTCTCAGCTAACTACTATAAAGAGTATCAATTTACTATGTTATTAACCACACTGGAGTGGCCAGCTTCTTGGAAAAATGTCCTGCTTAATCGAACTCAAAGTTCAAAATTTATTTCTGGAATTTTATACCGTCCTAGCAGATTATTCTTCATTAATTCTGGCCAGTTTCAGATTTTTCTCCATGTCAGATTCTGGTTCATCAAGTTCGTATAGTAAGTTGACTACCACTTCATATATCATATATTCATCAATTCGCAACACACTTATGATCAAACTAGTGTGGTGTGTGGTATATATTTTATAAATGAATTTTAACTATCTAGACTGGAGGAAGGGAATATACCCTTCTTAGAGCCCGACAGGATATTGGGATTTTAACCTGATGGAGGTTTCGTAGAGACGATGTTCGTTTAGATATCTGCTTGGGTGCTGTGGGCAGCCTGTGGCACCCAGATTGCATAGCACAATAGATCGTAAGGTCGCAGTGCATTGCCCCCCACCCAAAAAAAAAAACTATCTAGATGAACATATTCTGACGGAGGATATTTCGAAACCAGGTAAAATTAGTGAAAATATGCATGCTATGACGGTAGACAGACAGCTAGATGTTAACAAACATTGCGGCTCTAATTACATATTAAAAATTCGAATTTTATTTCGAGATAATTTTTGGAATTACTAATGACTTGAGAGTTTCAAATATTTTTAGTGCTGGAACTGCGCTTTGCATCTTGTTATTATCAATGAAACAATGGATTTCTGTGCGCACGTATGTACTAGGATGAAGGACGCTCTAACACTTTGGACTTATGAAGATTGTACCTGATATGTTACTGAAGGTAAATTTCGAATTGTGCACCACTGGTTTCTTTCATTTTTTTTTTATTTTTTGAGAAATTTGAAAAAAATATGTATAATGAAATAAATAAATAAAATATCGTTACATTTGTATTTATTTTTTATATTTTACTTAACCCATTACTTAACAATGTTGTGGTTAAGTATAAATTCCCCATTAATCCCCATGAATGGGAAGCCAATCGTTTAATTGTATTTTTCGATGTCAATTGTATTTTTACTTTCTCTTACTCCTAGTAACAGGAAGTATTGCAATCGTGTGAAATTTTCGATATCGAGTTATCACAGAAAATACATGTTTGAGGTCCCCTGAGTCCAAAAAAAAGTGGTTTTTAGAAAATGGTCTGTGTGGTACATAAAATATGTGTATATGTGTATCTCTGTATGTAGGTATGTATGTATGTGAACAGCATTGCTCAAAAACGAAAAATCCCAGAAAGTTCAAACTTATATTCAGTTTAGATATCACCATGGGAACCGACAGTAAGTTATTTGTCAAAATTCCACAACCGGAAGTACCACTTTACTGAATACTTTTTTTTTTCACATTATTGCAATTTTTTCAAAAATGGGTCCAACGATTTTCTTAAAACCTAGTAAATCAACCAAACGCACAAATATCTACAACTTCTATTTGTAACATTTCTCCGGGAAAATTCATTTAAGGGCACTCTTGGGGAGGAATGAAGTTAGGTTTTCTACTAAAGTGCTATTTCAGTATATTACACAATTCTATCATCTAAATAATATTAATAAGAATTAAATATGATGTTGAAATTCCGAGTTTCCGAAGAAAATCTTCGGGCGTTTTTACAGAAAAGTATTTTTCAGTTTTCTGCTATTTTCTCCAAAAAACGGCTCCAACGATTTTCATTACACTAATTATGTGAACTTTGTTAATACAATTTTATGAAAATTGTGTTTAACATCAATTTTATTTTGTTCCACTAGTATAAACGACCAAATTTAAAATGGCGGACTTCATGCCGTTTTCATTATTATATTATGCCATTTTTTTTCAATCATGCCATAAAATTTCTGCGTTTTTTTTTTTTTTATATTTCCAATTAATTATATAAAACAGTAAATATTTTTATTAGACATTAACTTGATATTTTTTTGCATTTTTTTTTTTTAATTTATTGCACCATTCGCTAAATTATAAAATACCTACAGATAGAAAATTAATACAAAAATTATAAACCTTATTTTTAGAGAGAAATAATTAGCCATTCACAGTGTAGAAGTGAAGGTGTGAAATGTGGGTGTATGCTAATCCAATCAGAAATTTAGAATTATCATAGGTTGAACACGCTCACATTTGACATCTTTACTTCTACACTGTGATTGGCTAATTATTTCTATGAACAATCTAGTTTAGAATTTTTTTTACAAATTTTCCCTCAATAGGTATTTTATAAATTATCGAATTGTACAATAAATTTTTTTTTATAAAAAATGAAAATTATCAAGTTATTTCTAAACAGATTTACGTTTTATATAATTATTAATGCGAGCTATGAAGAAAAATTTAGAATTTTCAATCTATTGTTGAAAAAGAAAGCAAAAGAAAATTAGGCGGAAATGCAATATTAATGTAAGTCCGCCATTTTGTATTTGGCCGCTTATACTAATGGAACAAAATTAAATTGATGTTAAACACCCATAAAAAATTTTCCATGGAATTCATAATATTCAGTTAAAAAACGTTTCTTAGACCTGGAGTTTTTAGCTATTCATTGTATATTGTCCTTAATTCCGTTAGGTGGCGCAGTCCACAAAGTAGTAATGATAGGAATATTTACGCATAAGTTAATGCAATCAAAATCTAGTTTTTCGCAACAACATAAAAAAAGGAATCGAACAAATTATAGTTCAGTTAAACAAATAAATTATAATAAGAAGAAGCTTTATATATTACGGTTCTAGAGACTATGTAAGGGGAAGGAAGAGTAAGTCAATTTTTTTTCTTTTAATTATTATTTCACCTAATTTGTAATGTTGATCTTTTATCAGAGAATAAATTGGCCGCACGACAATAACCAATTTTTTTGTCAATGGCGAATGATTTGTTAGTTATTTTTTTGGATCATTTTCGAAACTTTTGAGTAAATATTTGGACCATTGTTTGGTGCGAACTTAACATAGTAAGATAGAATCTATGGATAGAATCTTCGTAGAATCTATGGTCCTATACGAATGGACATAATCGAGAAGTTTACACTTTGTTCAAGGAGCCGGATATTACTAAGGTCGGAAACTTGAAAGACTGCGGTAGGCAGGAACATGGCAAGGATGTGAAGTGAAGAAATGCCAAGGAAAACTATAGGAGGGCATTGTACAAGGCCCCAAGCGGGTAGGCAATCCAAGGCTACGTTGGCACAATTGTGTGTAAGGAGACGCACTGGCAATGCTTGGATTCCGCAACTAGAGGGCGGCTGCGCAGGAAAGAGACGCCTGGCGGGCACGTCTTGAGAAAGCCAAGAATCTTCATGAATTGTAGCACCATTAAAGAAGAAGAAGAAGAAGAGGAATTATGGACTAGCAGATTATGGGCATTTTGAAAGAGCTCCATTGTCGCATGTAAGGGCAGGGATTGGCCACTCCTATAGTAAGTTATAGTCATTCATCCACCAAAGAGCATTATTATCATGAATAAATTTCCAAAAGTAATTTCAAATTTGAATAAAAAAAAAAACACTTTAATAAACGAGAAGGCTAATGATGAGGAAAACGTTTTTGTATTTAAACTGAAAGAATTATAATGGATATGAGAAGGAGAGAATGGATTTTTGAGAAATAAAGTAGAATACAAGCTGAACCCTGTTTTTTTTTTTTTTTTTTTTTTTTTATTTACAACAAGCAAATGAGATGACAATGATATATAACAAATAATAAAATAAAACATAAAATAAATTAAATACAAAACTGAAAAAGAAAGAAAAAAAAACAATAACTAATAACGTGACAAAATTGAATGAAGGCATCCAACAATGACCATCATAAGTCGGTCAGTATAGACACCGATGAAGCGAATTCGAAGGATGCCCTTTTTTTATCAAGCGATCAGGTGATCGCGAGGCCATCGGCGCTTCAGTCTTGGGAAGGATTAGCAGGAAGTGTTATCTGTGACAAATTGCGGATCAATGGGTTGTAGTGATGGGAAAGTTTGGAATGCAATTTAATATATTGGGATTGGCGAGATCTAGGGCAAATGGGATTTTTAGGTCAGTGTGGATAGTGTGGTTGCTGACTTAAAAAGGAGCATCGACTATTGTGAGGAGAATTTTTGATTGGAAAGATTGGATACGATGAAGATTGGAGCGCTTTGCTGATCCGTATAGTTCGAGTCCGTATGTCCAGTATGTGCGAGCAAAGCTATGCAGAGTGTTTTTTTGTTCGAGAGAGTTAGTTTTGATCGACTGACAAGAAGTCTTTTGATCATTGTTATCGGAAGTTAAGTTCTTGTAGCTTAAGTCGAGAATGTGGGTTCCAGGTAAGGCGTTTATCAAGGTAAAGGTGGAGATATCGCACTCTATCTGCCGAAGGAATAGGAATACGGTTCAGGTATATTGGAGGGAGAATTTTGCGATTTAGAGTGAATGGTATGTATCTGGATTTGCTCTCGTTGATCTTTATTCTCCATTTTCGGAACCAGGGTTCGAGGATTTCAAGATGGGATTGATGGGATCGGGTGGCAATTACAGGGTCCATATTTTGGGAGAGGATTGCCGTATCATCGGCGAAGGAATAAATAGTTGTGTTAGGATTGAGAGGAATGTCTGCCGTATATACTGTGTAGAGGAGGGGAGCAAGTATGCTCCCTTGAGGAACTCCAGCGCGGATGGGATGAATTGAAGAGGAAGAAGAACCTAGGGTAACTTGGAAGGAGCGATCTGATAGATAGGATCGTAGGATAAGGTAGTAGGATAAGGTAGGTAGGATTGTCTTGATGCCAAACTTTATCAAAAGCTTGGGATATGTCCAAGAAAACTCCTGGGCAGTATTGCTTCAGCTCAAGGGAGGTAGCTAAGGTGTCCACAACACGGTGAGCCTGGTGAATAGTCGAGTGGCAATTTCGGAATCGTAGAGTTTGATGATGAATTGTTTTGAAGGCGGATTAGGAGCAGTTTCTCTAGTACTTTGCCGAGGGTTGGCAGAAGGCTGATGGGTCGGTAGGAGGTAAGTTCGTGTAACTGCAAGGAAGTTACAAGTATATAGAAGTTAGATAGCGAGAGATATAGACAGACAGACTGGAAAAAAGGTTCCTTACTACTCCTGGTAAACTGTGTACAAACTGTCCTGCTGATGCTCTATTCATATGAATCGAATTGTTCCATCTAGTCTGGCGTAGATGGGGAGTAACTAAATTTGATTCATTTAATGTGCTCTATCGCTTTTCGGATTCTATGAATCTTTAATGATTCACATCCCATTACAGAATTATAATGTAAAAGTAATAAAGAATAATAAATTTACCAGCAAATCATTATTACCATGAATTTTGCCTATAACTTTGGTTTAAATAACAAATTTTTAGTGTTTCCCCAAATGTAGAAGCCTACAATCACCATGAAATGTGTAGAAAATTTCATAAAATCATGGTTTAAAAAAAGAACGTTTTTACTTGCAAATGAATTACAATAGTTTTATTTGATTGCTATAAATCAGCACTAAACATAGTGCATTTTATTGAGAAATCCACTATTTTATTTTATTAATCAAAATGGTGGTTTGTTCAAGAATCAATTTAAATCCCTTTCTAAAATAGTCTTTTCTTCACAAAGCAAGGATTGGCTTTTTTTTTTTTTTTTTTTTTTACAATATTTTCATTTAACATTTATTTATTAGTTTTCTTTATATTTTATTTTTATTTCAATATATTGAAATTCTCATTATAGAAACATGTTCTCACAAAATCCATTAAATGTCTGCTTCAGTCTGCTATCGGAATAAAACAAGTGAAACTAAAAATAAAAAAAACAAATGAAAAATATATTTCCATCAAGTTTAAACTTGTTTATTCACAAATAATTCAGATCAAAATATAAATTAACCAAACATAATAAATCAGTATTGATGTCAGATATATTTGTAATCCATATATATTTTATAATTCTTTAAAAAAAAAAAAAAATTATATAGAAAAATGTAAAAATCTGGTAACCAAACAAGAAAAACTACTATCAATATCAGTTACCATTTAAATGATTGTATTTTAATATGGTTCAAATAAGAACTTATATTTCGTAATATGAATTTTTAAAAAATATATATATATATATAAAAAGTGCATATAATAAAAATTTGCATAAGTATAAATTTATAGTTCGAGGTTGTTGCTACTGTTTCTTTAGAAAGAAAAAAAAAAATAAATAAATAAATAAATAAAGAAAGAAAAAATATTGTTCTTAGAAATATTTAAAAAATAAATGAAAAAAACATTCTTAGTGGTGGGGGGGGGATTGAGAGAGAGAGAACAAAGTGTACGCGTCTTAAAGATGAATAAATTAAAATATACAAAAGTTGATCATATTAGTTACATTCTAACTTGCTATTTATTTGCATAAAGTTCCCATTTAATTTGTCTGCTTATTTTTCCAAGATAATTTCTTTATTTCCAGGTTTTTCTTTATTTTTTTCCTCTCTCTCTTTTAAATTCAATTTTTTTAATACATGACCTAAGATTATTTCCATTATAATAAAAACTGATATGAACGGCACCATGCAAATCAGATTCACTGGCTAAGTGCATAATTAGTGAATAATACAATTTGGAATCTAGTTAAGGCTAGATTAGAACGCTTTTTTTTTGAGCATATTTATTAATTTCATAAAAACTTTATTAAACAATATTTTCTATGATTCATACAGAAGGGGATTTCAGTCAAGGTAGAACTGGGGACTATCTTTTAATTGGCACAATATTAGTTCAAATCTTATATGCATCTGATGGTTTTGAGAATAACTTGTTGCATGCATTTGGAAATAGATTAATTACGAAGGATGTAAAAATTCAATTACCAATTCAACATTTAATGTGCATTATTGCCTATGTTGCAGTTTGAAATTTTCAGATGTATCTGTTAGTTGGCTGATCGGCCCGGGGGTATCATAAGAAAAACACTACAAAATTTTTAAGTATTTTTATTAATATCCCGACGTTTCGACAAACATTGTTTGTCTTCTTCAGGGGCTATCTATAAAGAAAAAATATACATAAAAATCTAGCTTGCATTAACAGAACAAAAACAAAAACAAAAAATATGGCAATAGAACAATAAAAAAACAAAAAAATTGTAATGGAAAACTAACTAAAATAAATTACAAAGGTAAATACAGATACTCGTATAGAAAAATTATGGAAATGTTACAGACCTTAGAATCGGAAAATTTGTATGCTCTATTAATTACTACATGTTCAATTATGACTGTGGTCTATGAGTGTACTACCAGTGAAAGGTGAGAAACGTCGGGTTATTAATAAAAAACACTTAATACCCCCCACCACCACCACTACTTTCACCGGTGTTCCTTCTCAACCTTTCACTGGTAGTACACTCATAGACCACAGTCATAATTGAACATGTAGTAATTAATAGAGCATACAAATTTTCCGATTCTAAGGTCTGTAACATTTCCATAATTTTTCTATACGAGTATCTGTATTTACCTTTGTAATTTGTTTTATTTAGTTTTCCATTACCATTTTTGTTTTTTGTTTTTTTATTGTTCTATTGCCATATTTTCTGTTTTTGTTTTTGTTCTGTTAATGCAAGCTAGATTTTTATGTATATTTTTTCTTTATAGATAGCCCCTGAAGAAGACAAACAATGTTTGTCGAAACGTCGGGATATTAATAAAAACACTTAAAAATTTTGTAGTGTTTTTCTTATGATATCCCCTGGCCGATCAGCCAACTAACAGATACATCTGATCATTTCTAACGGCCAACAATTGCTACAGTTTGAAATTTTATTACGAATATCTTCATAATAGATGTCATTTTATTAATAATAACTATTAAACATTTTTGTTTAATTATAAAAAAAATTAATTTAAAATAATATAATTAATAAAATAAACAAATCTGAGAATGAGTATGTCTCTTACGACAATAAATATAATTCTAATTGAGAAACTTTCTCTAAATATGAATAATTTTACAAAATGTTTAATTCCCTTAAGTTTTATTCCTTATTATTTATTATAAAATATTACTAAACTATAATAGAATGCAAGTTTGAGAGAAGTATGATGTACTTGTCCTCCTAAAATTTCTTACAAAATTAATAGACCTACTTATTTAAAACAAGCTTATAAGAAACTTGTAAGTGTTTTTATCGAGAAAATAAAATAAAAATAAAAATAAAAAATGAAAAAGAAAAAAACAATACAGTACAATAATATTACATGTTACTTTGGACAGACACTTTACAGCCGAGGTGGCAAACCCCATACCCGCGGGTGCAAGTGCGCCCACGACACAATTCCTGGAAAACTAAATCAATAAGATTAAGTTTTAACTTTTCTCTTTTGAAATCGTCCATATTAAATTTACCTGGAGGAAGGGCACCAAATGGATCTTTAGATTTTGGTTCAGCAGCAAGAGCTAATTCCGTCTCATCCAATTCTGAGTCCCTATTCTTAGACTCACCCAATTCAGTGGCTGAGTTATGCTGATAATGAAGTTTCTTCCATATATTAGTGCTTATGTCTTTCCTTTATATTGGCATGCTGGATTACAATAAACAGACTGTTGGTAATGCGAAAAATGAGTTAAAGAGCATATTTCAACAATTGAATCAATATCTTTTAACTAGAACTTATCTAGTGGGAGAGGACTTTGGCCGACATTGTGCTTGCTTGTACTTTACTTAGAAACCCTACCAAAATGTAAATAGAAGGTTTACTACCTATAAATCAACCAAAAGACAAAAGTGTAATTGGAACTGTCAAAATCTGTGAAAAGGAACCTGAAGGTGGATGTTACCCAAAGGTTCGGAAGCTGGTGTGGGAAGAAAGAAGGTAAGAAAAAGGGTGGAAATGTTGATCACAAGGAGCAACAACTTAAGCAAGAACAGAAAAAGCCGGCCCAGCAAGAAGAAGAATTGGATGAGACGGAATTAGATAATGAACCAAAATCTAAATATCCATTTAGTACCCTTCCTCCAGGTACATTTAATATGGACGATTTCAAAAGAAGATACAGATAAATCAATTCCATATTTCTGGCTTTAACTTTTCTCTTTTGTTATTCCACTTTGCAGAATATTTAAGCTTTTAAAGTTATTGGAGCGCCCATAATGCGTGCGTCTATAAAATTAAAATTTTAATAATCGTACATATCTTCTTCTTCTTTCCTGGCACCTTGGCCTCCTTTACAATTTCCTCCCATTCCGATCTATCCTGGGCACTCACCCATCCATCTCCCCACTCCTAAAGACCGTAAATCATCTTCCACATCCTCCATGCATCTTATTCTCGGTCTTCCTCTCTTTCTCGCTCCTCCAGGATGCCCATCGAAGAGTCTCTTCACAATGCGGCCACTATCCATCCTTTCCAACTGACCCAACCACTTCAGGCGTCCTGAATCGTACATATAACTGTACAAAATAAACATCATTTTCTCTCTACAAACAAGTATTATGTTTCTCTTGTGTTAGTGTGTATGTGGATTCTATCTCTCGCTCGTCCGCACTTTGAACTTGCGATGTTATTACTTCGTAACAAAAGAGTCATCCTCAAACATACAGTTAGTTGCTTTGCTGCTCTGTTAGTGCGCACATTAGCTAGTTGAATTTGTATCACCTTTTGGTGTGGCCACACCTTGAAGATTACTCAACATTTTTGTACGTCTGGTGTACCATCACCTTAAATTTAAACCTTTATGGGACTTGCGATATCACCATCCTCTTTAAACTTTTGTACATCAGCGTACCATCATCATCATTCTCATCAACACGATCATAAGCATTTCTATCAGCCATTATCTATACCAGAGCGGATATACGTGTGTACGGACGACAACGCTACAGTTCCAGTAACATCTTTATCTACTAATTTCAGGCGTGAGAGTGAGATGATATAATATAAAATCACCTTTCATTAATAAATGCAAACATTGTTCATCTTTTACATTATATCATTTATAAGTTTGTTGTGGTGGTTGGTTCCGCAGAGCTGGAAAGCATCAGAGACATTTTCCGTGGTAGCCTGCTTCATTTTGTGGTCATGACCGGTTTCGGGCGTTCGCCCATCTTCAGGATGCGTTCTTCAGACAGTGTGCCAACACAGACTCGTGCAGAGACTTAGTTTCACACTAACTTAGAGTTGTACATCAGCGTACCATCATCATCATTCTCATCAACACGATCATAAGCATTTCTATCAGCCATTATCTATACCAGAGCGGATATACGTGTGTACGGACGACAACGCTACAGGTCCAGTAACATCTTTATCTACTAATTTCAGGCGAGAGAGTGAGATGATATAATATAAATACCTTTCATTAAGAGAGTTAGTGTGAAACTAAGTCTCTGTACGAGTCTGTGTTGGCACCACTGTCTGAAAAACGCATCCTGAAGATGGGCGAACGCCCGAAACCGGTCGATGACCACAAAATGAAGCAGGCTACCACGGAAAATGTCTCTGATTTATAAGTTAGTTCATCTTCCCTTTATTTTTTTATGCTAAATACAGTACACTTTAACATAACCAGTGTAAATCTTTATTCATTTTATTTTATTAACGGTACAATAATCGTAGAGGAACAATCCAATCTACCTATTCGCCCTACCAGTTATTAAAAACATTTTCAATTGTTTCCAACGAAATTTTATGCAAAAATGATACACTAGATTTGTTCGCAATTGTTGATCCGGTTGAGCGCTAACTTTGCGACAGTGCAGAGAGAAATGTAATTTCAAATGGCACACACATATCATATATCTGCGCGTATTTGGTTAAATTCAATTAATAGTAGTTTTTTTGATATAGTGATTAACGATTTGAATTGGATGTGTCGTCCGTCGAATAATATTGTTTCCAGTAAGTAATTCGTGAATTAATTATAATAATTTTTTTTTTTTATAATAATTAGTTATGCAGATAAAAGAAGAACCCCACTTATCATGACTGAAGCAGGTCTAACGAAACGGCAACGTATTTACTTACATCTTCCAAAAATAATTGGAAAAAAGAGTATTTTTTCGTGGAATAAATAAAGGGAAACACCATAATTCTTTTGAGCAATCGTAACGTAACAATTAAAAAATAAGGCATTTTAATACTATAAGGTATTTTAAATTAGAATATAAGATCTTCGATCAAAAATATACGAGTATACATCTTAATGTTGGTAGAAAAGATAAATAGTTTAAAGAAGGGATTATTGAACCAGCAATTTTGTAGTTCAGAAAAATAAAGGATAAAACAAAAAATATTACTATGGCAATCGTTCAAAATTGAACATTTCCTTGCCAAGAACATGAGATCATATTTAAATTGGAAATTATTTAAAAAAAAACTTTTACTTGCTGGTGCCGTTTCTCTCTTTGTTAGTTGTATCTAATAAGTAAGAGATTATTGATCAAATAAATGATTGCTCTCATAGAATTTATTATTTTAGTTATGGGATCCAAAACATTGGTAAATGAAAGAACTTTAGTACACAGAATCGTACATTTCGTATCGTACGATGTTACTGGAACTGTGCCGTTGTCGTCCGTGCACACGTATATCCGCTCTGGTACTTATAGATAATGGTTGATAGAAAATAATGTTGTTCGTGTTAATGAGGATGATGATGATGGTACGCTGATGTAAAGAAGTTTAAAGAGGATGGTGATACCGCAAGTCCCACAAAGATTTAAATTTAAGGTGATGGTACACAGACGTACAAAAATGTTGAGTGTTGTACAAGGTGTGGCCACACCAAAAGGAGTCCAGTGTGTAAACTGAATTTGCTCTGTGCAAGTCTGTGTTGTCACACTGTCTGAAAAACGCATCCTGAAGATGGGCGATCGCCCGAAACCGGTCGGTGACCACAAAATGAACCAGGCTAACACGGAAAATGTCTCTGATGCTTTCCAGCTCTGCGGAACCAACCACCACAACTACAAATAAATGATTTGCAAATGGCACGGAATACAATGAATAGATTTACTGGATGCCACATCTATTAACATTGAAGATCACCTTGAAACTGATATGGATAGGGGCACTTGGTATTCGCTTCAAATGGACGAATCTTTAGATATAATGGAGAATTACAATAACTAGAATAACAAGAATATACAATAACAAGAATGTTTTTCGAAGATTACTCTGTGAAAGAAGAAATGCTATGCCTTTTGCCAATGAAGGAAAGAACGAGAGATGTGAAGATATTTATCAAGTTTTGAAAAAATTGTTTTGGAACAACAACTTCCCATATTAAAATTATCTTCAATTACAACTGTCGGAGCTTCAGCAATGGTCGGTAAAAACAAAGGATTTATAACTTTATGTAGAAAAGGTGAATCATTTATAAATTTTTTTTGTTTTGCTTATCATTGCATAATTCATCAGCAAATTCTGTGTACTAAAGTTCTTTCATTTTCCCAAGTTTTGGATCCCATAATGAAAATAATAAATTCTATAAGAGCTGTGCCATTACAAGTACAGACTTTTTAAAACACTACTATTAGATGGTGCTGAGTACTCTCATTTAATAATGTATTCAGAAGTAAGGTGGCTTAGCAAAAAGGTAAAATTTTTATATCGTTTTCTTAATTTGATTACTGAAATAATGGCATTTCTTGAACAAAAAGAGAAAGTTTATAGTGCTCTTGAAGATCGTAAAAGGGCTAGATGATTTAGCTTTTTTAACTGATATTTGTCAAAAATTAAATCAGTTAAATATCGAACTACATGGTGAAAAATAAAGATTTGAATCCTTTGGCCTTAGCGCTTTTCAAAAAAATTCTTTTATGCAATTTCCACAAATATCGAAAATATTTCTCGAAAATCAAAAAATAGATTCTCAAATTTACGTCCACTATTCAACGAAATTAATTAATGAATTCAATCAAAGAATTTCATGATTTTGCGATTTGAATTCGATTTTATGTATCTTTCAAAATCCTATATGATTAATAAGATTTTATCATTATTTAATATGATTACCATTATATTTAATATGATTCTACCATTTTATGTGTAGAATAAACTAAATTTAACACAACAAATGTAGAAAGTTTAAAACTAACAATCATAGAATTATAAAAATGAAGTAACTTTGAAATCTGTGAACATGATAAAATATTTTGGAAATTAGTTGATGCACATAAATATCCAATATTAAATATTGTGCACTAAAGCTAAAATCTTTTTTATTTTTTTTTGGACAGACTTATCTAAGGGAAGTCACATTTTTTTCAATGCAATTTATTAAAACTATGTTTAGATCACATCTTACGGGTTGAAAATTTGAATGATAGTTTGAGAATTGCAGTATCTAATTACTGCCCTGATTTTGAAAAACTGTGTCAAGAAATGCAGTCTCGACTTTCTTATTAAAGAAGATAATGGTTTTTTTTTTGTAATTATAATTCAATATATTTAATGTTATATCGTTCAATTTAATTATGTTTATTTATTTAATCTTATTACCTATTTATTAGTTTCCTATATTTATAAAAAAAAAAGGTTAATGTTCAAAAAAAAATTTTTATTATTTGAAATTCAAGCCCGCAAGGGGTATCTGTTGCATGCAGTTATTTGGGGAGTAGCGACCTCACAGGTTACGACAGCTCAGTACTCCATGCACTTCGTCAGAACAGTACACAATACACTTAAACTACATACACTGTACACTTTGAAGACAAGGACAAACACAGTACACAAACTAGTACCTCTGCCCCTAGTTAATTGGCAAAAGCCAAGGGAGAAGGAAGGGATTAGCTCAGTGGTAGCACGCTGGACTAGCAACGCGGAGGTCCCTTGTTCGAATCCAGCATGCTGCCCTTAGATTTTCTCTTCCTAAGAGCCTCTACAACTCACTGCCAAGTGATGGGCAGTGTTGTCTATAGCTAGAGAACACTGCTTGGAGGCCGGCTGTAAAAACCTTTTTGTTGAATCTAAAAAAAAAGTTTATCATATCCGTTACCCCTATATACTGGCGATCGCAATGCCTAGGAAAATTCTTCATGGTGTAGCTGCTTTCAAAAAAGTTGGCCACCAATGCTTTAAAGGGAAGCATAAAGTCACTCTAGAAACCCTTTACATCGATTTTTCCACAAGAGAGAAATGTTTCCAATAAAAGTCATAAACTTTTATGTAAAGAATGGATACAATTTGTTTACAGGAAGTTTAAACAAACCTGTTGGAACCGCTTTTGAGAAAACATCACTCCGCCTGAAAACAAAAATCACTCAGAAATGATACTTTTGTTTAAGGGCTTTCGATCGAAACCTTCCCATCGGTTCTTTAGTGATACCCCATATTAAGGAATATCAAGTTTGAACTATCTGTAATTTTTCATTTTTAAGTTATGATATTCACACACTTACACAACTCAAATAGAGATTATTTACTTACTGGCGAGACATATAAAAAAATCGAAACTCTGACACCAATATAATACTTTTTTCTTATATCAGAAATAAAACAAAGAAAATAAACTCTTAATTTGAAAACAAAATCCTTATACTGGCCATGGATATAAATCCAATGCCGGTAATCCAGCATACAGAGAGTCACATGTCTTATGTCCACCACTGGACAAATCCCCACTCGTAAAACCAACAGTGAGAACTGCTTACGTCGACGAATAGAACTGTCGATCTGAGATATCAGAACATATACCTACCAAGCTAGATATATAGAAAAAGGATAGATAACCCCTAGATAATAGAGTAATAGAGACATTGTGGTGAGGTATACGGCAGTAATAGTGTGGCTTCAAAGGATATTTACAGCATATTGATGTAATATATCTTCTTTTTGAGCAATTCCTTGATGTAGCCTAACTAACTTGGAAATCCATTGGAAAAAAATAAATCCCGTTTTTCTATAAAAATAAAAATCACCAAGGGAAACAGAGGCGGAATTAGTTCAGTGGAAGCGAACTGGACTTCATTAGATACTAAATCCAAATTCCGGCAGAAAATTACTAGATTTTCTCCATACTAAAGCCATTACAGCATTACAGTTCACTGAGGGGTAATGAGCAATGTTGTCTATAATGAGAGAAAACTGCCGGAGTCCGTCACTGTATTAAAAAGGCTCCGGATACAAATTACCACACGTCTTAAAAAAAAAAATAACACTAGCGGAAAAGCTACCAGCTACAGCACCCTTTGGAATTAAGTTTTCACTCACATCGTGGGCAAAAGTTCAGGAGGCCATGAGGCCTCGCTTAGGCGTCATGGGGATTATCCGAATGAATGCAGAAAGAAGGCAGACGATTGAGGGATTATGATTAAGGTTAGATGTTTATGGAATTTCTTAGTTACATCTTTATGACTAAAGGGATATCATCTTGATTGTATCGATTTCTTATGACAGAGAGATTAATAGTGTTTCTAAGGATTCAGGATTGTGGAAACTGAATTTCTGATACTTTGGAGCTTAGAGCGTTGGTTGACCTTGTGACCAGAGAGTTTTATCAGTAATTAAAATATGAATTGTTTGTTTTGGTAGTGAGGGTGTAATCAGCTTTCGATTATTCTTCTAAGAAGTTGATAGCGATAGTTAGCTATTAAGTGTTAGAAGAGGGTTCCTAGAAGTTAAGTTTTATTGTCGGTGCATAGCCAAAGAAAGCAGTTGGAACTGGTCTTTTAAGGAAGTACTTTAAGGGTAGAAGGATGGGTCTATCTTTAACTCTATGCTTATTCAGTCACTTTTGTTGTAACAATCTATATGCAATTTCCGCTGAGATCAGTTAAATTTATTTCGCGATTTTCGAATTGTATGCATCTCTTGTGCTCGAATTTCTATCCCAAGATATATTGTCAACAAGATGAAGAGGATACTAATGGTAAAAGGAATGTTGAGTTGTTATTTAGAATTCCCCATAAATTTGTAATAAAAAATGCGGAAGATTTCAGCTTTTCAGAATGCAATGTAGAGGCTATTACAGAATCAAAAGGATGTAAAGAATGATTAGGAAAATAAATGTTTGGAAATTCTTAAAAGATTTTGGAACTGTTGAACTAATTCCAACTTAAAAATAATCGGATGGACAGAATTTTAGAATCAAATCAAATGGAATAATAGGATTAACATAGAATAATTAATGAAGTCTTCTGGGAAGAAAATTCTTTATTTGTCAGCGAATACACTTTCTCGTTTTGTGATTATAATCGATTCCTTACGGGTGTTCACCCATTTTCAGTTGTTTTAACTTTATTCACTGCTAATCAAGACATTCTGGGACATGGGAGTGCAACACTGAAAAAGATCAGAGACATTTTCCGTGATAGCCTACTTCATTTTGTGGTCATTGACCGGTTTCGGGCGTTCGCCCATTTTCAGGATGCGTTTTCAGACAGTATGATAACACATACTTACTCAGAGCAAATTCAGTTTATACACTCAACCACCAACCACCAAACCAACCATTACAAAATGAAAAAGATCACTAAATCTTCTAGTACTGCGATTCATCCATCCATATTCTCTGTGTTAATCCAATCTACATCGAACTCTCGTCGCTGACGGAATAATACTTATATGTATATTTATTTGTAAATTGTACTTCTTTATTTAATTTATAATAAAGAATTATTATTATTTATTTATTTATTTTTTAAGGCGCGTCAATATTTTGGTTTATTAGCTCCCGGAACTAATTCAGTGCGCTGCTACCTTCCGGACAGTATTCTTTCGTTACAAAACAACACTGTCCCGTATTGGACAGTAAGCTGGAGAGGCCCCTAGTAAGTGGAAAATCTAAGGACCTGATTGCTGGAATCAAAACCAGGATCTCTGAGCTAATCCTTTCCCAGTATTGTTGTTATACTTTTTATTCGTTTTTATTGGTAAACTTCGTGTCCCTTGGGCAAGGGAAGCACATTTTTTTCTTATTTTTCATCAATCCTCTTTCATCCTCAACACATCCCTGATTATAAGTTAGAAGTGAATGTTTAGTACATTATTATTACTTTTGTAGTAGAAAGAGATACAAGTTTTTAACCAAATTGCCCCGAGTACGTACGATTTCTTTGTAGCTAAAAATATATTGGCTACAATAAAAAAAAGGAAGTCTATTTTGCAATGCATAATTTCATCGAAGGGAATAAAATACGATTGAAAAGTGGTGGAAATAAGAACTTTTTTTACAGTTTTAAACAACAGAACGAAACTTCGATCAGAGGCGTTAACTTCTTCAGATCCTTTAGAGAAGTGTTTAGCTAAGTGTGAAATAATTAGTATTACTTCTAGCAAGATCTGTAGCTTTTAAAAGGACTTCTTATCTCTTCTGGAAATGGAGAAGATAAAAGTGCAAGAGGGTTGTAGAAAAGTCCTAAAGTTCTAGTTGAAGATCATAAAATATTTGAAGGGGTAGCGTTGGTTTCTTCAAACTAAAATATTGATAGTACAAGGTTTATGAAACTAAACAACAAATCTTTTTTAAGTTTCAATTGGTTTTTTTTTAATTAATAAGTTCTAGAAAGTTTTAAAATAATGTTGAGTTATGTACATAAAGAAACTTATTTAATTATTTTAATATAAAATAAATGAATACGATAATTGTATAGACAGGATAGATTGAAATGAAGTTGAAATTTGTATGCGTAGATAGTACATCCGGGATGTATGCATGCATGGCAAGGTTCATGTGCACGATATAAAAGTGTTAAAGAAACGTAGAGTGAATAGTGTCGATGCATCGAGTTCAAAACGTTTCTTTTACATATTATCTTCTAGTTTAGTATTATGTATAGATTGTCACAACATTGTTGTTTATTCTTGGCTGTATATTCTGAAAATTAATCTCACTCCCTCTCTTGCTTCACAGACAGTTGCCAGACAATCTTGAC
Source organism: Triatoma infestans (assembly GCA_011037195.1). Classification (NCBI taxonomy): domain Eukaryota; kingdom Metazoa; phylum Arthropoda; class Insecta; order Hemiptera; family Reduviidae; genus Triatoma; species Triatoma infestans. The sequence continues at coordinate 41,464 of JAAEAF010007391.1, forward strand.
ACCTGTGTAATATTTATATAGAAAACATGTCTACCTGGTATTCAGTAATAGAAATGGAGATTTTACGTTTATATTGAAATTTTCTATGGAACCTGCTTTTTTTTTTCTTTTTTTTATTAGAATGAAATTAATTCAATTAATTAACAAATAAAGTACTATTTTAGTAGTTTTGAATTTCTTTTTACCCTCTTTTAGGTTGCTTCCTGTCTTGAAATATTTGCCTGCTAAGTTACAAGTGCTTCAAGCAGCAAACTGCTAATATTTGCATCCGCAAAGCCAATTATAACCTGTATGCCGTTTGGTGTATAAAATTTGTGACAAAGAATATTTTTCGACTACTTATGAAAATAAGATTCAGAAATCGGTCCAAATATTTGTGATAGATCAGTGCAGAAATGCTATGAAGTTTAATAATAAACTTTAAAAAAAAAATAAATAAATAAATAAATTTATCCCTCCCCCGTTTTAACATTTTTTTTAAATTTTTGAAAAAAATGCTCACTGTTCATTTCAATCTCAACGTTATCAACGTACACTCCTCTCCTACCATAAATGTATCTTTATCTGTCTTATTTTCTCTTATTGTTAATATCATTTTATTTAATTTACAGTCACTTCTGTTTTATAATTTATTCTGTTAATATTTCTTTAATTTAAATTTTTCTTTTTTTTTTTTTTGGTTATAAATCTATCTACTTTTTCGTAACTACGATACTATACGGTAATTTATTTTTTCCAATAAATTTTTACAGAGCTCCTGAAGAAGGGCACCAATGGTAGCCGAAACGTAGAGCAACAAAGAATTCTTTTTCTCCTCTGGCCATTACCCTGCAAACATCTCATTAATACATTTATTTTCAGTTTTTTTTTTATTTCTAAAACATGGTTTCCAACGACTTTACATATTTCTTTTTATTTTGTATTTTGTTTCTACTTTAAGTGGATCTCTGTCTATTTAGTTGCTTTATATGCGTTGGCATCAATTTTCTAGGCTTAAATTTTTGCTATTTTAAACTTTGCTCAATATCTTAGAAATAATAGGAAATAGAAACCCCACTAGGTTTAAGTTCATTTTAGTATTAATCCATTTTTAGGGAATACAGGAAAATATTTGTTGAAAGTACTGCGTACCTCAACCAGTTTTACAGTAAATAAGCCTCCTCAGAATAGATTATGTAGCTAAAGTGTAGTACATTATGAAATAAAAATGAAAATATTAATGCATCATAGCACCCAAAGTGGTTTTTAATCGTCGAAAATTTTAACTCAAATTATAATGAGGTTTTTGTACGGCAATGGCCAGAGGAGTTTTTAAAGAAAAAGAATTCCTTGTTGCTCTACGTTTCGGATAACATTGGTGCACTTCTTCAGGATCCCTTTAAAGTACGAGAGGAGTGTCTTCAATCTCAACGTTCTCAACTTAACTCCTCTCCTACTCTAAAGGGCTCCAGAAGATGGGCACCAATGGTACCCGAAACATAGAGCAGCCAAGAATTCTTTTCCTTTAAAACTCCTCTGGCCATTGCCATACAAACACCTCATTATAATTTTAAGGCCCAACGAATTGTGAATACCATTACTCAAATTACTTGTGGTAATTAAAGAGGTGGCACAACAATAAATCCATACTCCCCATCATCGACTAGATTGATGATATGAGTGAGGATGTGTGGAAAGGTTCAAGAACCTAGGGCTCTACCCCGCCTTGTTCAGCAAGCTGTTGTGCAAGAAGCCAACTAGGTTAGCAGCAAGTGTCATTCCAGATCAATCGGCGTTAGGAAGAGAAATGAAATAATGATTTGGGGGCGCTAATAACCGCAGTAGTTGATGCGCCACACCCCAAAACAAAAAAAAAGGAAATAGGCGAATCATAATAGCCTATGGATTAGATGGGTGCCGGAATAACGAGGATTCAACGGAACACAGTCTGTCAAAGAAGAGATCATGGATTCCTATTCCTGCTGACCCTTCTGAGAAAATCGTATAAAGTTTCTATGTAGTCTTTAAGAAATGACCCACGCACGAAATCATACTTTCACTAGAGAAGCGATGCTAGGTGAGGCAGTTCCAAGATATACTTGGAGGGCCATCACACACTCGCAAAATATTTCCAAAGCAGAGCATTTAGATAAGCTTAGAAAGTTCATCTCTATTGTCACAGAATTTACTTGTTAAGGAAGTCTACACATTAAGTAACCAGTTTCAAAACCAACCTTTGGAAATTGTTTCAAAAATGATTAAACACAATAAATTTCATTTTCTTGATGAAAATGGGCATTTTATTCGCTGGCGTGGAAAATTTTGTACCATAGTCTCAACTCAATTTTGGCGTTTATTGAGGGTTTTGGTGTGATATGAGATAAATTCGGCGAGTCTTAAGGTTCAATTAGGATATTACTTTAACGAGGTCCCGGAATAGAATAGAAGAGAATTTATAAGGTTCAATTGTAGGCCTAAAATCGAAATATTCTTCCAGAGAAATCGAGAAGCTAGCAAAAGTGCAGAATTTACTATGAATCCCAAGCGCCATATTTAAAGATCATCAACATCAGTTTTCTTTAAAAATATATATATATATATATTTTTTTTTTTACAAAAACAAAACTTATCAGATACGTGATCTGATAGTTGTCTTTCAGAAAGTTCTGAAATATTTAAATCCAACTGAATTTCTAAAGGCAAATAAATGAAATTTCAGCATGATACACAAAATAGTTATTTATTTTATTTTATTTTTTTTTTTTGCCTCGACTGCTAAATACAAAGTAAATGACCTGGATTCAAAACAATCTTGAAACTATGGAAGAAAGGAAGAAGGATGTACAGTTACAAAAACAGCCATAAATTCTATATTGCTATCATATTTATTGACGCTAATGTGTGCTAAAGGATTAATATTAGTCCGCTTTTAACACGCTTATTGCCGGCATCACATGTGAAAGGCGTCTGACAAATATATGGCCGACATCCGGAGTTGTAACCAGTCACTTCTGGCAATGGATTAAACTTCTGGCGTCAAAAATAAATTAAAAATATCAGGACATATTCCAAAAATTAATAGAATAATTATTGTCTTATCTTAATGACGTACTAGTTATATTCAGATCTAAAATGATTAATTAAAACCAAAATATGCTAGCTATACTCGTACAAAAAAAAAATTAACTTGATGTAATTAAGTCAATGATATCTGTTTTTTATCCGTTGTAGCATGCATATTTATATTGTTCCTAAACGGTTTCGGATTTTCATCCATCGTCAGAGCAAATTCACCAAGTTCGTGTAGAGAGTTCACATCAACATTATGTTGATAGAATTTGATAGATTGATGATATAACTGGGATGTGTGGAAAGGTTCAAGAACTGGGGCTCTACCCGCCTCGTTCAGCAAATGCAAGAAGCCAACTAGGTTAGCAGCAAGTGTCATTCCAGATCGAGTGGCGTTAATAAGAGAAAGTAAATAATGATTTGGGGGCGCTAATAACCGCAGTAGTTGATGCGCCCCCCAAAACAAAAAAAAAAGGAAATAGACGAATTATAATAGCCTATGGATTAGTTGGGTGCCGGAATAACGAGGATTCAAGGGAACACAGTCTGTCAAACAAGAGATAATAGATTCCTATTCCTGCTGACCTTTACAACAACTTGATGAATTTGCTCTGATGATGGATGGAAATCCGAAACCGGTGAGAAATAATAAAATATGGATGCTACGACAGATAAAATACCAGTTGTTATCCAGCATTGCGGACTCATCCACATATTCAACAATTCAATGATAGTAACATTTTCCTTTCTTTCTGGCTATACTTCATCACCTGTAAAACATGTCCTGCAAATCTAAAAACACGCCATTTCCTAAAACTCTCTCACAAATACTTTCAGACCTTCATAGCGAATTTCACCACATTGACCTCAACTTAAATAAATTTTTAAAAAATCCATAGGGCATGATCTGATTATTTCAGAAAAGAAATCCGCGGTCTTCCTTGGAAATCATCTTAGCTATCGTTCCATAGTATTCAATGGAAATACTATCTGATTACTAATGGGTTGTTTTGCCGCAGAAATACGTATAATTGCGAATTGGAATTTTCTGCTAATAATTTAATGTTGCTTAAACGGCAATTGTCGGTTCTATTAAGAGAATCAGACTAGCATATAGAGATGAGTCTGCGATATGTGCAGAACTATCTTCACGATTTCTGTTTTATGAGGAATTAACCTGAGTGTAAGGAGTTTTTCATTTGATGCGGATTGTCCTTCTAAGCATATGTCGCTGAACGATTTGCGATGGCCTTTTAAAATAAGAGGGGAATTATTATTTTTGAATTTTACACCCTGGGCTGAGCGAGAGATAGAACTCTGCTCACTGTGTAATCGCAGAGCCAAAGAGGATATAGTGCACTTTCTTGCAGAATGTTCTGTATTTGCGGAGTTTCGCTTGCTCCACCTAGGTGTGAGTTCTCTTTCACTGCAGTCTCTTAGGTGCCTTCTGAATTCATTGAATTGAAAAGGGTTAATTAAATACGTACGCTCTGCATGGTTCTATAGATATGAATTGGTACAAGAGTTCTGATTAATTGCAACAAAAAGAGTGACATTGCAGTTTGTTTATTTTCATAATGTTTATTACATATCACGTTCTGCTTCTCATTCTTGTATAATTACGTAATGGCACACAGCAGAGAGAACAGAGAGGGCCTGTCTTCTCTCTGCTCTCTCTGCTGTGTGCCATTACATCATATAAACCAGTGAGAATCTATCTAGAGGATATCTATCAGATTCAACCATACATCGCATCGTGTCATATCTCTACTCTCACCTTTTATACTATCAAAATCATTATAAAGTCCAGTGCAGTTAGTGTAAACTTATAGCTATATTATAACAGTGTCTTCATATCTCGTTCATTCAATCAAACCTAATTTCTCTCCTTAACAACTTCATTATAATTATATCATTGTTTTCATTCACTATTCTCTAATATTTATATCGAAATCAAGTAAGAAATGAATCTCTTTTAATTTATTTTAATTTTTCTTATTTTCCTTTTGAATGTTCACTTTTGATGCTGAAAATTAATCACATCACCCTCTGGCTGACGGATACTTATCCAAGCCGTATATACTTTTGTTTATTAGCAAGTTGTATATTTGATTGTCTTTGCAATTTTGGAATAAATTATATTATTATTATTATTATTGTTACTATCTGATTACTTCGTCCACAAACAACATGAAATCCAAATGTTCCATTAATCTCTCCTCCTATTATTGTCCAAAGTCCTTGATTTTTCTCTTTCAGGATTCAATAGTTTCACATATTTAAATAATTTAATATTTCTGCAGGAAATGAATTCAATCTTCGCTCAGTTTCTTAATTTCATTATAGTCTAACGGCTCATTCCTGCCGTTTTGAGAGAAGCCCTTTCTAACCATCCCACAATCCACCTCGAGGCCTACCACATACAAGGGGCATTCAATAAGGTAATCTACCGGAATATGAAAACAAAACTTGAAGTACGAATTAAACTTACTACTTTGCAGTGTAATGCCCTTCTTGATTTCAATAGAATTATTCCACTTCGCCTTCAACGACTGAACGCAGTCACGCATGCAGATGGAAATATTTTGGCTGCCCAGAAACGCTGGTATTACTTGTTTGTCTGCATTTTCCCTGGAAAATTGTCGCAGATGCAAAAATTTCTTCAGCTTTCGAAAGAAATAGCCATCACTCGAAGCCAGATCTAGTCTGTAGGGTGGATGAATCACGAAATGCTAGCTCCAAATCCCTCAACTTTCTTTGTAGACCCCAGACGGAGCTGCACTTGCCAGCCTGTCAATTCCAGAGATTACTACAGACTGAACTGCAACTGTGGGTACTGCATGTCAAGACATGCTTCAACTTGCATAATCAAGCACAGCTCCTCGTAACTATCTAATTTCCTAAATAAAGTGCACAGAAAGAGAGATTCTTTCCACTACTTTCCACATGACTTTTCGATTCTGGCACTAATTTAGGGCACAAACTGAAATATCAAACACATTTACATCTGGGTGTTTGCTAGACAAACATTATTGTTTGCCCGCTGGGAGGGATAACTGCCACATGTATATACCATCTCAGTTGAAATTTTGATTGAAGTTACGGCTCCTAATAGATTAAAGTAAATAATAACGCATTTCCATAGTTTTAAATAGACTTTTTGTAAAAAAAACAAAAAAAAAAAAAAACAAAGAAATACAAATACAAATAAATTCAAACGTCTGACCTCAGAATAGAAAAGCAAAAGATCGTTTTAATTGGATCATTGTACCATAATAGCAGTGGTGTCCAAACTTTTTTGATCGCGTACTCCTAAGACGAAAATAATTATTATAAGTTGCATATAAAATAATATAATTTATATATACATGTCTGTGTGTGTGTGTGTGTGTGTGTGTGTAGTCAAAAAAAAATCATTGAAACACCATCTTTAAAACGATAGTTGCAAAATATTTATTAGGTAAACAAGATATTAAGATTTATTTATAAGGTAATGTGACCTTACTGATCTAACTTCAATCTTATAATTTAATAAATCTTAAACATTATTTATATTATTTTTGGTAGGTACCAAAATTTGGCGGCTGAATCCTGTAAAAAAAGAACAAGTGGGTGGTACAGCATGGTTGTCAAGACAACAGCCCCTCCCAGTTTGGCCGCAAGTCGATACAATGTAGAGGTCAGTTGTCATGGCAACTTAAACTTTAGTTATATTTCCTAGAATTTATTTGACTTGAATTTTTTTTTTTTTTTTTATACTCTAATCAAGTTTATATATTTAAACGCTAGGCTTTTTATTACATAATTTATTTTTATATTGTTTTAATTTGATAATATTGTATATTACATTATTATTATTATTAAAAAAGTAGATTTCTTTGGTGTTAGTGTTTAATTAAAATATTAGTATCAATAGCTGCGTAAATTATTGAAATTAACTCGAAAATTTTAAATAATTTAAATTAATACAAACAAAACTATATTATAAATTGAAGTTATATTTTAAGCTAAACCTACTTTTCTGTACTGTGACTAATTTTAGAACACATATTTTATAGAAAAAAAATATTTGTATAGGTCCGTTGTGTAATTTGGACATTAATGAAAGCGAACAAGATATGTGGTGCTCTCGGACGGCTATACAACAAACTCAAATCTATCTGCATTAGTACTGTGAAAAACCGCTAGGGTCCGACCAACGCCACAGAATCAACACAATAATTATTATTCCACGTCTTTTTTCCATGCTCACATCGAACTATAACCACTAATTATTATATTTATACATTGTAAGTAATTATACTGTTTACACGTGTACAAAACTATTTCACGGCCACATTTAATCATTTTTTTTTTAATCCGACAGAGAAAAAAAAGAACTGTTTAGCAAAGTATATAGTTTTTAGTTATTATTTCAAATTACATAAAATTATCCTAATTGCAAGCTATATATAGATATATTTATGCAAAGTAGTTTTTATTTTCTCACTACAAGGATTTTAGAAAGCTTTATATTAAAAAATAAATTTACTTGTTAAAACTTAAAATTACTAGTTTATCAAATAATTGTTAGCGGTTAATTTAGCATTCTTTTTGAGAATGAATAAAATACTTTGATACGTTTCAATCTAGCCCTTTATTTGTTTATTTGATAGTTTACAAAAGTAGTTTTATATCATTATATATAATATTAATTTAAAATAATTAATTACTTAGAATTATCACGATAGATATCCATGACCTTGCCATTTGGAATAATTACATCTTATACGCTAATAATCTATACCATAAGCTTTCATTTTGAATTTTCCTAATATTTTCGTTTATTTTAATTTTTTTGTTCCTACTGATATATCGGCGAGTTTAAAAAAGTAGCGCTGTAAATATCTTTTCGCTTATATCTTCATTCATTTCAATCATATGATGAAAATATGTAAATTAAAATTGAATTGAAAGAAAATGGTATTTTTTTTTTTTTTTAAGGCGCTTCAACATCTATGGTCATTAGCGCCCGGAGCCTTCTCAGTGCACTGCCCGCCTCCGGACAGTGTTCTCTCTCTACAGACAACACTGTCCATCACTGAACAGTGAGCTGTAGAGGCTCCTAGGAAGAAAAAAATCTATGGGTAGCACTGGACTCGAACCCGGGACCTCCGCGTGGAAGTCCAACGCGCTAGAAAATGGTATTCAAATCGTCTGTAGCGCGATTGGTGGTGACAGGGCATGGTCTTTTAAATGGAAAGTTGTACAATATGGGGCTTATAAATAATTTTCGGTGTCACTATAATCCGGTGAGTCCGTGGAACACCATAATCTTTAACTGCCATTTATATGAAGACTTAAGAGTGCATATGTGGGGCAAGTTTGGATTTCATGTGGGCCTAAACAGTGAAAGTCATGATGGTCTGTTATTGGAAAACAAATTTGCTTATGAAGCTTACAATGAATTTGCATCCACGGCATTATCTAGAAGGATTACCAATAGTTGGATAGTGTAGGGGGAGTGAACGTGAGTTAATTGTATTTATTTATTGTTGTGCATGTTGTAAGGTTAGGGTTTAGGATTAGTATACTCGTATAAATAGTATTAGTATATTAGGTTGGTATAATTGAGTCTACTCTGGAATATCGCATACAGGGTTGCTGGCGTGTTTTGGGTTTTGCAAATATTTTAGGAAATTTAAATATTGTAAATATTGTATATTTGATCTTTTACACAGTAGTCCATGCGTCTATGGATTTGGCAGAATTATATGTTGATTGTACTGTATATGGGCAGGGATGAGCGCGAGCTCAGGTGCTGCCCTCTAGTGGATTTAACGAAAGAAAAAAAATTAAAATAGTCTGGCCTTAAAATTACAATGAGATGTTTGTACGGCAATGACCAGAGAAATTCTTTTTCTTGAAAAATTCCTCTGGTCATTACTGTACAAACAACTCATTGAAATGAAAGAATTTTTACCACGACTTGAGTTCTACACATTTTTCCGTTTATTTCGAAAATCTTGTCTACTCACTCCAAAAAAAAAAAGAGAGATAATGCAAAAAAATAAATAAAAAGAGTCTCTGTTGTGGTGGTTGGTTCCGCAGAGCTGGAAAGCATCAGAGACATTTTCCGTGGAAGCCTGCTTCATTTTGTGGTCATCGACCGGTTTCGGGCGTTCGCCCATCTTCAGGATGCGCTTTCACTCGACAGAGTTAGTGTGAAACTAAGTCTCTGTACGAGTCTGGTTGGTGCATACTGTTCTGAAGAAAGCGGCATCCTGAAGATGGGCGAACGCCCGAAACGGTCGATGACCACAAAATGAAGCAGGCTTCCACGGAAAATGTCTCTGAAAAAGAGTCTCTTTTGAGGATAGAGGAAAATTGTTTGGACAGGTTCGGATTAATCCCTTCATCAATCAATTGTTTCCTCGCCCCCTTACTGTTTACAAGGAGGAAGTATTCCAATCGTAACAAATTTACGAATATTTTCAAAGACACCGGAAATACGTGTCTTAAAGTCTCCTGAATCTCCGGAAAAAGTGATTTGTTTAGAAATTGATCACTCTGTGTACATCTGTAAGAGTGTATATAGCCAGAAGTAATTTGAAAATCTAGCAATCGCAGAAATTGATATTTCATTTAAATGCTGCCAGAAGGTTCAACAATAAAGAGTTTTGGTCAAAATCAGTCAACCGGAAGTTGCTACTTTTCAATTAACTGAAGAGAATTTTTCAATTTTACTTTCTCTTACTCCTAGTAAGAGGAAGTATTGTAATCGTGTCAAATTTTCGATATCGAGTTTTCCTCTGAGTCCAAAAAAGTGGTTTTTAGCAAATGGTGTATGTGTATGTATGTATGTGAACAGCATAGCTCAAAAACGAAAAACCGTAGAACATTGAAACTTGATATTCCGTTTAGGTATCACCATGGGATTTGACAGAATTTCTCAACCGGAAGTACCACTTTACTGATTAGTTTTTTTCCTTTTTTGCAATTTTTTCAAAAGTGGCTCCGACGATTTTCTTCAAACTTGGTACATCAACCACACATACAAACCAGCTACAACTTGTATTTGAAATATTTCTCCGGGAAAATGCATTTTAGGGCACTTTTGAAGAAGGGGTGAGGTTAGGTTTCCATCTAAAGTGCTATTTCAGTTTATTATACAATTCTGTCATCTAAATAATGTTAATTAGAATCGAAGACCGAAATTGTACTAATGTTGAAGAAAATCGATTGACCGAAATTGTACTTTACTGAACGGTTTTATTAGGATTTCTGCGATTTTCTCTATATATATCGATACCAATACCTGTACAAAGGTTTATATTTATTTTTGATTGGAACATTTTCAAATAAAATTTATTTTTTGTGAAGTCTAGGGGTACTTGGAAGCGCAAGCTTCCAAAAATATTGTTTCAAGTTTACGTTTCTCCAACAACGAAACCTTCTAACCTATACAGAATACAAGCGTTCCAATCTAAACTTCTACGACACATTATTGACGCACCCAACTATGTCTCAAACCTTACACTACACACTTGCCTCAATATACCATTCGTTACAGACACAATCACAACCAAATACAAAAAGTTTCACGAAACACTATCACAACATAACAATTCTCTTATCTCCAACTTAAGCTTGCCACAGAATACAACAAGGAGACTGAAAAGGAAGTGACCTAGGGATAACCTTCGCAACTAAACGCCCTAACAATGCCAGGAGTGTCATCGCTGGATGCCTTCTCCACTCGAGTTCCTCAAGCAGTGTGCAACAGCAATTATTGTTATGATGTAACAGATTTTGCTTATACAATAAATAAACTAAAAAAAAACGTTCTCTCATCGATATAATATTGAAGACAATTGAATATTCAATAAAAATTACAAGTACTTGGGTGAAACAAAAAAAGTTTTGAGTTTTTCACCTTAACAATTCAAGAAAAGATTTTTTACTAACCTAATAAGCTTACTCTTCGAAATATAGGCCATCATTTTCTACAACTTCAAACCTATCTACGACCACAAATCAATGTACTTCTGATTATTGGAGCTATCTTTGGAGACAATAAACTCCCTTTTCCCTTTCCTTTTTCACTGCTCCGTATTTGTAAATTTTTTACCATGTAAACAATGTTATCGAGCGGAAGAGATAGTAATCAGAGGGCGCCAAATCTAGGCTGTAAGCTGCGTGAAGGAGAAGCTCCAAATCTTCAATTACTGAGAATAATTGACGTAATATTTACGGCCTTGCTTTGTCTTGTTGTAGGCATACGCTTCTTCAATTACTTCAAGAGAGACTAAGGGATTATGTAGCCAAAAGGAGTGTACGCGTTCTAGCTGTGAAGAGTAGAATTTTATTATAATCGCACGACCATCAGAAACTAGGCTGAAAATGAATGACGCCCACCTAGATCTACCACATCCATAGCAACACTCTATACTCAATACTTTCTCTATGGGAAACGGTACTGCTGGCTTGCCTGATCTAATCCATTGTTTTTATTTGTTCATTATTGGAATAAACCCACTTTTCATGGCCAAGTAATAATACGAGTTGATTGTTCTTTAATTTATTGGCTGTCTTTTATATCTCTAGTTTGCTGGGTTTGCTTGATAAATATGAACCACTTACAGCCTGAATTATTTATTTAATGTTATAAAATAACATTTTTTTGCTCTTTACGTTTCGGCATTTCACATGCCATTTTCAAAAGATGTATTATGAAATTTTTATATCTCCATGGGTACCTATATATACTATTTTTTAATATCAGTTTTTTAACATCGTTATTATTATTTTATTTAAGTTGTAATCAAATTCGTAATTTGTTACTGTCCAATAAATTCATTTTAATTAACTTAGATTGAATCTGCGATAAAATGTTAAATTTGAACTAGCACCACGTGTCTTTTTTCTTAAATATCTTTCTATATGTTAGCTATTGAATTATTTTCGTTTTTTTTTTATATAGTTTTTTTATTTCAGGCTGTAAAAAAGAGTTAACCCTAGCTATAGGCAGTGTGGTGGGTAACTCTGCAAAAAAAACAGAAAATAATTCAATAGCTAACATATAGAAAGATATCTAAGAAAAAAGACACGTGGTGCTAGTTCAAATTTAACATTTTAACGCAGATTCAATCTAAGTTAATTAAAATGAATTTATTGGACAGTAACAAATTACGTATTTGATTATAACTTAAATAAAATATAATAACGATGTTAAAAAACTGATATTAAAAAATAGTATATATAGGTACCCATGGAGATATAAAAATTTCATAATACATCTTTTGAAAATGGCATGTGAAATGCCGAAACGTAAAGAGCAAAAAAATGTTATTTTATAACATTAAATAAATAGTTCAGGCTGTAAGTGGTTCATATTTATCAAGCAAACCCAGCAAAGTAATAATACGTTTGATGAAACGAAAAATCATTTGGGTTTTGAAGAAGGGTTTTTTACAGACTTCAGCTCGGTATGCTGCTTGTTGGAGCGTGAATTGATGAAAATGTTTCGGCAGCTTCTAAGATCTATGGCGTCTATTCACAGGTGGCGGTTTATGGTTGAGTGTGGACATGCCTAAATTACCTGAAAGATTTCTGGTGTTGGTGCAAGATTCACATCTGCAACTGCCGCCAGAAGCGCAACAACTATGGATAGAGGACGTCCTGGATGAAATTCACTTTCGATGCTCATATCACCGCCTCTAAATATTTTTAAACCTGATTTGTGTAGTCCGTGATCAGCATAGAGCATTTCCTCTCATATTTCATTAATTTAGGAAGCGCCGTTCGTGGCAGTAGCATTTTATAAAGTAGTGAAGTTTTAGAGAATTCTCAAGAATCTATGGCATTCCATCTCAAATACTATTAAAGCTTCGTCAATGTTATAGACGGCGCTGCTTCTGGACTACAGTGTAATCATTTTATGTATTATCATTGCCATAGGTGCTAACCAAAATGAAAGTCTATATTAATGTTAGCATACTGTAAAATAAAGAAAAATTACAATTTTTAAAGGAAATTTATGAATTTTATAATTGATTTTATTAATTGCATTAAGAGAAAATAATGTTTCTCATTTTTTTCAGACATGCGCTTAACCAATTAACAAATTAAGTGTCGTGGACGTAGACGGAAGCATATAGTTTACTTCTATTTTATCTAACAAGTAAAAAAAACTTAGGTGTTCCAGAACTGTTGGAGAAAGCTTTAATACCTTAGCTCGGAGTGGCAAAGTGCAGCTCTACTGGGTACCCGGACATGCGGGAATAGAGGCTGGCTAAGGAGGGATCCTCCTTACCTTTTTGTGGTCCCGAGCCAGCCCTTGCCGTCACTAAGAGGTTCTATGATAGTCAGATTAGACTTTGAGAGACGAGAGTTTTGGAGAAATTCTGGAAAGACAAGCAGGGATGCCTCCAGGCTAAGGGATTTATCAAAGGACCTAAGCAGGGGGTTTCAGACTACCTCTTGACCCTTAGTAGGATAGGGCTGAGGACTTGGTGGGTGTAGTAGTGACTGGACACACATAGGTGTACAGTCATTTGTATAAAATAAGGTCGTCTAGTCCCATACGTCACAACTATGATGTGGAGTTAGGGAAACGGTGTATCACTATTTATGTCAGTGGCCCTGTTTCGCTGGTACTAGGTTTCGCGTATTTGCGAGGGCACATCTTTCGCAGGACTGGCTGGGAGGGTTGGAACTGAAAGAAATTTTAGGATACTGTAGACAAACCGGTAGATTACCGGGGGCGGGGGAGATAATTAGGGGGATAAATGGTAGTGGGGTTTGGGGAAATAAAAGCCACATAGGCTTAGGTCCCGGTTGCCATTGGCACCCGGTTATACAATAATAATTATAGCTATTCCAATGTAGCAGAATTTCGGAACACCCGGTATAAATCCTGCTTATAACTATTTTATATCTCTCAATCAAATTTCTATTTGTTAGTTTTAATGTATGTAAACTAATTCTATTTTTTGTTTTGTTTTTTGCAGGCGAGCCTAACGTCATACTGCTAAATTAGGCTCCTTGTACATCTATAACAAGCAATGTTCTCACATTACATCTACAGATTAAAGATCTAAAGATAAAAATTTGAAATAAACTTTGTTTAAATAGCCACGTGTTTTGAACTATTATTAAAATTTGCAAAATTTAATCCACGAGTTAAATATCAGTTATAATTGAACTAATTACAAATTTACAATTCAATTACACTTTTAATTTTTTTTTTAAATTTACATTGCATAGAATGCAAGTGTTACTGTGTTATTAGATTTAATTGTTTTAATGTGCTGTAATTATGTAAATTTTTGATTAAAATACAATTATGTAAATATTCTGGAAAGAACTTTGCAAATACAATGCATATAGGTTTTTCATACAATGTAATCTTAACATTGTACTGTTAATCACTGTTATAGTTACGCACAGAAAGCGTTAATAATCGCAATGTATAGTACCAGTAAATGTTCATATTATTTATTCAGTAAAAGACTTTAATGCAATTTACCCCAATAATATATACAATATTTTTAATAAGTAATTATTAAAAACTGTTTTTTCGTTTTTTGTTCTTCCTAAGAACATTGATTTTTATTTATTGCAGATATTTTTATTTAAATTGTTTATTTAGAGAGGGACAATCTATATAACCATATACACAATAAGATTTGATCACTTATAGATCAGGCTTTCAATAAGGTGTAGCAGCCTGGACTACTGTGGAAACTCAAAGACATCCTACCATATACCTATTTCCTTATTCTTAAATCATACCTGAGTTTTGCCAAGTCTCTCAGGGTTCTTCCTTTTCTCCCTATTTCCCTGTACCGTAAGGAGTACCCTGTAAAGCTGGAGTACCGTAAGGTATCCTAGGTCCAATTTTATACACAATATACACTGCTGACCTTCCCCTACATCCTAATACAGTAACATCAACCTTTACTGATGATACTGCTATTCATTCCTCCCATACCGAACCTACTATTGCCTCCAGGCACCTTCAAGATAATTTTTCCTTAATAAAAGAGTGGTGCAAAAAATGGAATATAAAAGTTAACGAAAAGCAATGTATTCAAACCACGTTTGCACTTCGTCACTACTCTGTCCTGGTGTTAAATTAAATAACACCTTCCTGCCTACTGCTGATAGAGTACGCTATCTTGGGTTATATATGGACAAAAGACTAACCTGGAACCCCCATACCAAACTGAAAAGGATTGAAATTATTAGACGATTTCTTATCCTTTCAAGACTCTTAGACAAACGATCCAAACTTACTTTAAAAAATAAGCTTACACTATACAAAATTTTACTACGACCAATATGGACTTACGGACTAGAGGTATGGGGCTCCGCAAGCATTCCAACATTTACCGTATCCAATCCTTACAGTCCAAAATCCTACGAAAAATTACCAATGCTCCATTAAACCCTTACATAATGACCTATCCATTCCATTTGTGTCCGATCTAATTAAATTCCGTTATCAAAGATTCCATAACTCCCTGTCCCATCATCATAATCCTTTGGTTCAACAACTTGCTAGTCAAACCTTACCTGATAATCCATCTCGACGCCTGAAGCGTCAATGGCCCCGTGACCTTCTAAATTAACTTCAACGCCATGAAGTAATACCACTGGATATTTTCTTCTCAAGTAAATCATGTCATGTAAACATTCATCACATTTGCTTATTGTATCTATTGTACAGTTGCAAATAAATTATTGAAGGAGAAAAACAAAGTTATAGATCAGCTTTTCAGTTCCGTAAGTAATTTAAATCGTCTCCCGAGAAGTCCATAAAGTAGTTTGGTATGTGTAATCATTGCTTGCCTTTTTAGTCTTGTAAGTGATTTCCACATTATTCGTTTATCTCAGCACAAGATTTCTCTTTAGGTCTGCAATAGGTAGAGGATTGCTGTTGAAGAAGACGAGGAGTTGCTACTGACTTTTGTCATTTTTGTGAGGCCATTGTAATTCACCATTTTTTTACACAATATTCTATAATATGTAGATGTGTCTATAAGTTGTGTGAACTATTCTTTGCTGTTCTCTGATGAGTGAGTATGCAACTGAAAGTGGTTCTATCTAATAGTGCGAATAGTCAGGCTGCATTAAAGGGGCTGAGTTCATGTGTTTTCACTTCCAGGAGTGTACTAAAGGAGTGGAAGACTTTCTTCTTCGAAGGATGTACTTCTAGTCTGGGTACCATCTCATAACGGGATTTTTTGAAATGAGGATCTGAATAGGCTTGTCAAATTAGGTGCCTCTCTCCCGTTTATTGCCTGCTTTTATTGTCCAGAGCGTGCTGCTGGTGTATCTTCAAGCAAATGTCTGACAAGTTTCCAGTCATGTATAGCTTCACAACATTCATTCCTATAGATGAGCACGGTTGGTTTTTGGCAGTCTTCGATACCCATTGGGGGTTCGGACAGGGCTATTAGATATGACTACAAAAAGAAGCGGGCTATCACGGAAAATATCTTGATACATAAGTAGTACTTCCTATTTTTTTTTCATCTGAGGTCAATGATGCCCGAACCTTCTCAGAGCACTTCCGGTCTTCAGGTAGAATTCTCTCATTACTGCTCATCACCGAACAGTGAGCTGGGCTGCTAGGAAGAGAAAATAAAAAGATATCTCTGGCTGCTCTAGAACCTCCGCATTCCAAGTCTAGCAGGGCTACAATGAGCTAATCCCTTCCTTAGAACTCTCTATATTGTTACATTTCCTATTATGGCATTTTTTTTTCATTTCGGGCTGGAAAAATATCTAAAGATAACAAAGATTTTGTGTCAGTCATTTTCTTCAGAAATTTTCCAGATAAAATGAAATTCTTCTTAACAGGAAAACGGGAGTTACCCATTCCAGTATTCATTATCTCCTTAGTTTGCTCGTATTTTGGAAATGATTTAAATGACGTATTAGTATGGTTCATTATGTTAATGTTGAACCATATAAAAAATTAATTATTGAGTATTTGATGTTTGTAACAACTAATACATAAGTAGTAATTAATTTCTGGTTATTTTTATTATCTATGGTCAGGTAATGGGTGGTGTGCCTTTAGACACATCTCTGCCAAGCTTCCACTCTTGGATAGTTTCACAGCATTCATCTCTATGGATGAGCTCAGTGGGTTGCCGCAGTTTAAGATGCTCATGGCAGGTCTGGACAGAGCTATTAGTGAGATTGCGGTTTACCTTTAGGTAATGGCACTCATGCCGGATCCCTTTTGTATAGACTGTGAAACAGAGGAGAAAACACCTATCCATCTTACAACAGAATGCTTGGGTTGTGAGAAAATGTCAGACTTTTGGTCGAAACTGGATGTTTGTGGAAGAGCTTAGGTTATTTCCCTTTAAGGTTATTGTCCGATTTGTACGGACTTCGGTGAATCTTAGATAGGTGAAACTCGGGTCTGGATATTTGTTCTAGTCCCAGTTTATTGATGCATTTCTTTGGATAGCTAAATGGGCCCACTGGGGCTTTGGATAGCGTATGGTTAGGTCCCTCCCCACAGACAAATAATAATAATCTACTCGGATTGTCAGGCTGCATTAAAGGCACTTAGATCTTGTTTTACCTCTAAATTGATATTAGAATGTTGCAAAAGTCTGGAAGAGTACCCACTTCAAAGGATGTTGTTCTAGTCTGGGTCATATGGGAATCATGAGAAATGAGGAGGTAGATAGTTTTCTGTGTTCTCTATTGTTCCCAAGCCTGTATTAGCATAATCTTGGGCACAGCTTCACAGCATTCTTCTCTGTGGATGAAATCAGTGTGTGGTCGGCAAGCTAAGATTCTCATTGGAGTTTTCTGGACAAGGCCATTGAAGAGATATTGCTGAGTCATTCACGAATTTCTCTTATCGGTATTTAGTTTGAGAGAGGTGGGTGATAGGGCTTATGCCAGATCTATTTTGTAGAGTCTGTGAGTTCAGGAAGAAACACTCATCCATCTCATGACAGATTCTTGGGTTGTGAACAAATTAGGTTAAGGGCCTTTGCTTGGAAAAAGAAGTCTGTTGGAGAGCTTAGGCTGGTTTCTTATTAAGGTATGGTCCGATTTGTCCGCACTTTAGTGAACCTTAGATGAGTAAGACACGG
>JAAEAF010007392.1:0-49943 GCA_011037195.1 Triatoma infestans
TTCAGCCTGAAAGACTGTGGCATACTTCCCTGGGCTGGCCTTAATTTTAACTTTAGGCCTGCCCCCGTAGACCCCAGCTCCGACCCCAGTCGGAGTTTTGGATCCATCTGTATACCAGATCAACAAGGATAAGAACACCATTAATATATGATCGAAACCCAAAAGACCTCAACCCGCAGAGCAGGACAGGAGGTTAGTGGCTTTATTTTCCTCGGGTTGTGATGCCGTCATAAGCAGTTCAGGTCAGCGTTACTGAACCTTCTCGCTTATAGATGGCATAAAAAAAAAGAATATGAAGGTAAGGAATTTTGTTTAACAGCTCAAACCCATAGTGACTTTATTTTTATTATTCCTATCTATTGGAGGAAGGTTATGATGTCCCCATTGTTCAGGAATCCTTCTGGGGGGTTTATACCCTCTGGTGCAAAAATGTTTGGGTCCATTGAAGGGAATGAGCATTAGAGTAAAGTACGCTAGATGAGGTGCCTCGAGGAACGTAGCAGCCTGTTATAACCCCTGGACCTGCAGGGGGCTAATTTAATTTATTGTTCACGTATATTCAACCTATCAATAATGCCCCTTTCCATATTAAAGAATATTTCCATGTTAACCATTCTTCATTCTGAGATCATCGAACGGTACCCATTGTTCAACAATTTTCGAGATACCTTGATATACGGTGTTAAAAATGGTTCTGCCTTTTGCACTCTGCCAATATCACAGTGTTTATCAAGATTTTCTTAGAAAGGGTTAACACTTGAAACCGATCGATAATCATATTGTTGTAGAATGATCATGGAATGATGTTTTCTAGCATTGCGGACCTAATCCTGGACTTTTTTTTTACGGTCTCCTTCCAGCAATCAATCATTGTTAACAATACCACCTTCTCTTCATTCGTTAAAATCCAAGCAGTGTTGCAATTTTCCGCTTCTTTTGCATGCTAATTTTTTTTGTGGGGGGAACACAATTTAAGAACAGAATATCTAAAACTCAAAGAAAGAAATATATATATATATATATAATATAAAATATATATTCATTTATATCTGTCTGTTTCTTGACTAGTTCGGTTTACGCCAAGGGATGTTTTTAAAACATGTAGAAAAATAAATGGTTACGATTATTTTATCTATCGTTATGGGTATATCGTGAGGAATATTAACCGGAAATAGGCGGTGAACCCAATAATAAATAGTAATGGTAGGCATAGTTTGTTATTAGAACCGGATGTTTAATGAAGGTGTGACCTCATTGTTTTCTAACATTGTTTCATTCGTTATTTTTTTTTGTTCACTCCACCTTAACTATCTCTCTTTCTCACTCTATCTTTTTTTAATCATCCATAACGAGAAAGTAAATAGATGACATCGATGATTACTATTTAAAAGTAGGAAGTGTGGGTACAAAACTAAGAAACTAACTTCCTGTATTTTCCGTTTTATATTTTGGGGCCTTAAACCTTTGTGATCGTATAACTGAAAAAGTCTCCATGGTATCAGTTAGATATATCGGGAGGGGCAGGGCATGTAAATATATAAAAGTTTACTAGAGTGTTTAATACAGATAGATGATAGGAAGTGAGAATACTATCGGTAACCTAAAAAAGGGTAAATATGTTTAACTTAAAACCATTCTCTTCCCCTTTTACCACCGCGTGAACACTTCCCACACACACACACACACACAAATATAACTGACGTCACACCTTTACGATAACATTTAATTTACTATCTTCTATATACAAAATACAGAGAAGGTGAACCACTAAAAAAACCAACTCCACCCCTTCTTATCCGGCACTACGTTCTACTGTTCCCCTTCTCCCTTCCACCAGTGTATGACAATAACCTTAATGTGACCATATTTTATTACAATCGTTAATGGACTGGCTAAACTTTTCTACCTCGGGTATCTTGTCCATTGGTTAACCAAGAGAAACTTCGTTTAGTATAATTAAAAATTGAGTGGCTCCTTCCAGACCATTTTGTGTGTATATATACATATTTACCTGGGGCGGGTGTTGGTGTATTGGTTATGAGTATGGACTTGAAAGTGGGAGGACCCCAGTTCGAGTCCAGCGTATAACTAAATGTTATCTTTGGTTTTAAAAAATATTAAGAGTAAAGTAGGTGCTTCCGCCCCCGTCCACGACACCTAATTGGTTAGTTGACGCTAAGCCCGCCTGAAAAAATAGGCATTACTTTACTTTATACATATTTACTTTCCTATAGTTTTATATCTTACATTCATTTTTGTATTTACATGATATATTCTCAAAAAAAACTAAAAAAACAGGTGTATAGCTTTCTCACTACTTTCTCTCACTGCAAATAATACATTTAAATATCAATACGAACCAACCCCGCCCCAGTAATGTAGACAAGTGATTACATTGTATTCGTAGAAGTGCGCGCCAATAACATTGAACCATCCCAAATAAATTTGAAATTTAACATCACGAATTCCGCACAAATATCTCTTAAGTTTATTGGAAATGTTTAATTCCAAATTTAATGGCAAACTAGAGAAAAATATTGCAGAAATCGATTTTCCTTGAAAATTGTGATATATAATATGCAAACCGTTAAAAACTCGATCTAAATAGAAAACAAAGTTTCTAAGACTTAATTCGATTTACTTGGTACTATACGTAGTTGACGAATTTCAGTGCGATGTTGATATGTGGGTTTTCCTTCACTATGGTAAATTTCACAGCAAACCGTTTTCTTTTTTAGTAGAAAATTATTTCTACCACTTTTACTTTTAAAATGTTTTTGACTGTAATAAATGTATAATTGTTAGCGCTCATTTAAAGTAGTAGAATTATGAAATAATTATAAGTAATTTTAGAATATTAATGTCGTTGAGGGAGTACAGTGGTTCTGTTTTATTACTGACTCCACTGCCACGCCAACTTGTCGTATTTCGGGGCTGACCGCCACAACAGTATATTTCTACTAACGTCTTTTCCCCCCGCTTTGTGATGAATAATTCAGTGAGAAGTGGAGCATTTTGTTTCGCTCTTCCTGTTTTGGTACACTTGTTATATAACACAGTAGTATAACGGAAGAAATAGAAAGTAAGTGTTGTTTCCTTTAAAACAAGCTTACTGGGGTATAATTTACAATTTTGAATAAATATATGTACACCATTCTAGTCTAACTCCCTTCATGTTTCTTCTTCTAGCTTCTTCTTCATATTCTTGTTCTTCTTCTATTTATGTAAAAAGGGAATATGGTGGAGTGGGGTATGGTGGTGTGCTCACAGAACACTAGTCATCCCCTCGCGCGCCGCTCAAGCCAGTCATTAATTCGTCGGTTTTTGGGAGGATGTTATGCACGGCAGGATGGAGATTGGGCCGAGAGTGCGGGGGACGGATGCGGGAGGTTTTAAGGAGTTGTTTCGTGGAGAGTGGGAAGGTTTAAGCATTTGGAATGGTGTGAGTGTAGCGCACTCGTTTAAAGTGGAGAGTTAGTGCGCCAAGGCGCCAGACAAAAGGGACTACGCCCTGGGCCCTTTTGTAATATCTTTCAACTGTGGGGACCTTCTTTGCAATTTAGATTCTGGCAAGATCCAGGACGATCCATCACCGTCCTGGTTTTGCTTCCACTTAAAGTAGAGACGGCTTTGGGCTGGTGGAGGGGGAATTGTCGGTGATAGGACGGGGCAAACGCGAGGACTGCCTTCATCCTTCTCTATGCCACCACATCCTGTACAATACCGTCTCCACTGCCTCCAGCTCTGTTTTCTCTTATGTTTCCTTATCAATCCTTGCTACTTCTACTATACTACTAAGAAGACGATATCCCATTCTGTTATATTCTCACATTTATAATAAAGGCCGTCCTTTCTCTTTCCACCACCTACAGAAACATTAGACGATCCCCATCTCACTTTCCTTCCTCATTTTGCATCTAAACTTCCCCCTCTACTCCTCTATTATATACAAACTTGCCTTTCTATCCAAAATTTTCCTCACTCCATGTATTTTCTCTTTATTAAATTTCCATCCTTTTACAAATAAGTTCTCTTTTAGAATTCAAAGACAAGTGAAGAACACTTTCTTCTACTTGAACGATTAGTTATTATTAACTGACGTGTAATTTAATAAACGATCGAAATATTGAAATTTATTGGAAATAGAATGTTATAACGCAAAATAGTTCTGACATAATTATTATTTTAGTTTTCAGCCAGAATGGTGCATGTCCTGACAAAATGTACTTCTGGAAAGCTTGTGGACACATCCATTGTATCCTCAGTTTTTTAACTGGCTTACTCAAAACTGAGTCCGATACTGATTTTTGACTTCCACAACCAGCATTTATTGTGCTGGAGCAATGCCGTTAGAATACTCACCGATGTTAAGAGATATACTTTTTTGTGAATCATATGGGAAAATAATTGGATTTTTTTTTTTAATTTAAGGCGCGTGAATATCTATGGTCATTGGCGCCTGGAGCCTTCTCAGTGCACTGCCGGTCTCCAGACAGTGTTCTCTCGTTACAGATAACATTGCCAATCACCGGACAGTGAAGGCTCCTAGGAAGAGAAATTCTAAGGGTAGCACGGCTGGATTCGAACCCGAATTAATAGTTTTGATTAGTGTTTTATAAAAAAATTATGTTAATTTTGAAAAAGTAACACATTTTACTTTTTCTGAATATAACAATTAGCGATTTGGAAGAATGATAAATCTATTTAGAACTAAACAATCTTCGGGTCAGTCATTTTACAAAAATTAAGAATGTTTTATCTGAATTAAAAGCTAAGTTAAAGATAATAATAAAATAAAATAAAGAATAATAAGAAACACTGTCCGATGGTTGGCAGTGCAGTGAGAAAGCTCCAGGCGCCATTGACCTTAGATTTTGTTGCGCCTTAAATTAAAATAATAATAATGAATAACGTATTTCTTTTTTATTTTATAGTTTTGCATTTTGTTAGTTTTTAACAATTTGTTAAGTACAGTTTAAATTATTGTAATTAAATGGTTTTTTTTTTATAGTTGAATTAAATTTTTTGGACATTTAAAATTTATTTCAACTCAGTTATTAATTATAATATTCTAAACTATACTAACAAATTGATTTTTCCTTTACTTTAATTTATTAATATAATTTGTGTTTCATGTAACAGATATAGAATAAATCTCTTGAAAATGATGCAATGAAGCATCGAAACGTTGAGATGTTGTAAAAAATTAAAAATTCTTAAGGTTGATAAAACATTGGTTACAGTCATTCAAAACTATAAACTATAAACTACAAAGAAGCCAATAAAAAAGAGAATAAAAGGAACAACTAGAATTTTTTTTATTAATTATTCCACAATGTGTCAACAAGTGACGCAGTAGTAAATGGAAATTAAATATTAAAATAGTTTGTATACCCAGGAATTAATTATCTAATTATAACTACTTAAATTCAGTCCGTAACTTAATTAAAAATTCACATTTCCACTTAGCGAAGTAACCATTTTTTAAAGAATCAAAATATAATGGCTTTTTAAAAGTGGATCTTAGTGGTCTTAGTGTCTGATATAAAGTAAAAACGCCCAAAACAGTGTATAATCAGATTTTTTTTCCTTGTACATGTCTGTGATATGCCACGAAGTTTATCAAGACATCTTGAACGCCCAAAACCGGTCGATGACCATAAAATCAAGCAGCTTACCATGGAGAAGAAATCTTTAAAATTGCATACATAAAATATTTGCATTCTAACTTATAATCTCACCCATAGAAAATTTATGATTGTTTAAATTAAAATATAAACTCCACAAAACTATTTGTATTTATTATTTCAGGGTTTTCATTTTCCTTGAAGTCCCTAAAATTGTAAACAATTTCTTTTCAGTGAAAATATATTTTGTACTAAAAACACTTCTTGTTTTAACTTTATTGTTGAACATTTTAGAATGAGTTAAAACTGTTGGAGTATAGTGGGGACGTTAAGAGGGGAGCATTGGGGAAAAGTTTAAAATGTATTGTAGAACAAAAGGGTTTTCTAAAGTTTAAGACAAAACACTGCCATCAATCTTTTTAGTACGATGTCGGTCGGAGATGGATCTTATTTTGAGACCTAGAAAAGAGATCCTTCCGACTACCACCAATGCTTGAACAGTAAGAAAGAGATGGTGGAAGCCAGGGTGTCTGTTTGCCCCCACTAGTGAGACATAGAGGTTGTATCTCTCTGTCTGGTTGTATCTATCTATCTACCTCCTTCCAGATTACATATTACACTTGGTGTAAGTTATCTATATATATACAAAGAACCGGTCTATTTCTAAGCGGGGGTGCACTCATTTATTTTACTTATATCCCATCCATGACGTTCATTTATATCGTCTGAAGTCTGCCGTGTAAAATTCTGGGTTACTACACCCCAGAACTGTTGTAGCATGAGCAGCCTTCTCGCTGGATCTATATAGCCTATCCTAGTAACTCTAGGCTTATATACATTTATATGTATATATTCTTTGAAAAAAGCCTCCCTGTTCCCCACTTCCTCAAGCTATCCTACTTTAGCTGAAAAGCTCTGACAAGGGTGTGTGCTCGCTAACTACCCCACTTGGTTTAGTAACCGGCTGCTTGCTAACGTAGCCCCGGCTGCTTATTTCTCCTACAGACCGGGGCTCAAAGTAATATTTTGACGTAATTTCATTAAAAAGGAACTAAACAAACGCGCAACCTTTTCTAACATATATTTTCGTCCCCTCCACCCAGTTGCAGCTTCTCTTTTAGCCCATCATACTCAAAAATGATTAATTATGCCGGGGCGTTCTTTTACAAAAAGAGCCGCACCCCCTACTACCGCCAGCGTTCCACCTCCCAGCGGCCCGATGTAAAACTTGTACAAACTCTACTTCCAGTTTTAGTAGCGACCTCACCTCCGTTGTACAACTTGTCATATTAACATTTCGTCTCTCACTCGTTTCCACTCACTCTTTCATCTTTATGTTCATTTCAACTTTTTAACATTTCTGCAGTTCAAAAAGTATTTTCAGTGCTCAGAATCTAATTATGAAATAAATTAAAACATCACAGTAATATCTACGACTATATATATATAGTATGTGTGTTTGTGTATGTGTGTGTTTTCAAAAACATAAAAGAGATTCATTCTCTACTTAGGCTGGTTCTCACTTGACTTAGTTGTTAAAATTAACAATCTTTATAAAAACAATCTTTATTTTGGGTTTAGAAACTTAGTTTAATAAAAAAAATGGAATTACCCACTTTATCAGATAGCCCCGTCCAATAATAAATTCATACTTTTATAAGTCACCCCCAAAATACACACTTTTCGCAAAGGGACTGCAGAGGAAGCTAATATGTGCTAATGCTTGGATTTATCATACCCATTAACGAACTCTAGCTTACTACACTTCCAACTGCAGCTCTAAAAAAACTATGTATATTTAAATATGCAAACCCACACAAAAGGTCTCTGCAGATTTGACATTCTGCTCTTACCTCTACATACAACTTTACATGAATTTTAAAATATAGATCTAACTTTAACATATAAAGACGTCAATGATAATAACTGAAGATCATGATCAACATGCCCTGGCTATACAACACAATCCATCCAAGCAATATTTGTTCAGTTATTAGATAATAGGGAAGGATATATTCAGTATATGACTTAAATTATTAACATAAAATGGTTTGCAAGGGTATAAAGACAGGCTGTCACTACATGACGTTAACGAATTGTACAGTATGTGCCACTTCTGTTTACAGATTCCAGTTGCCTGTTATATAATCCACTCTTGTATTTCTCTTTTCTTGACAAGCTGGGAAAACATAGTATATATGAGTATGGAAATTGCATTTGGATATATCCAGCAACAAAACTAGGGGCCATTTTCTTAGAACAAAAGCTTATCCCAAGATAACCCGGGTTCACCCTTGATGGGATGGTGTCTACAAGAAAGGCGAGCTTTATTGGAAAGGCCATGGCAGAAAGGAAGCGGAGAGATTTTAATTCAAAAATTACCCCTTTTCTATACAATCATGAAAGCGACGTAACACTTCAAGATTTCCCTAGCATCACCCTTCCTGCAAACTTCAAGTCATAATTCACCCAAGCATAAGGCGCCATATTGTTTCCAAAGTAAAATAAGGACACAACAAGTCCTTAGAAAAGAGGGGTTTAGTGCATGGTATTCTCTGTGTGTGCGTATATGTGTGTGTACGCCCGCGGGTGGGTTGGAGGTTACATTTTCACACTGCGATGGAAAGACATGAGGGCGCACACTAAGACGACGTTTGAAGAAAAATGAAGCGTAAGACTTGCAAGAAGGTCTGATATAAGTCTTCGCCCATACCACATGCCGCATCATTCTCTTAAAGGGGTTTTCTTGCTTACAGCCCCTCCATCAAGTACTTCTGCGTGATAAGGTATCACTCATTAGTCAGTACAGGCACTTTCATTTATATCTGACAAGGAGAAATTTTCTCTAGCCCTGTTTCTCTTTCACTCTTCTTCAGGACAATCTCCTTTCTCCAAGCTGCAAACACCATCTACTCGGTTTTAGCAACAACGGGTTGACATACTGATATATTATAAGGTGTTCAATCTAATGGAATGAATCTTACAAGAAAGTATATTACAGTCTCTACATCTAAGGATTAAAGCTTGTTGTCTCTTGATTGCCTTTTAAGATTATAAGTGTCGAACTAGGATAGTGTTCAATGAAAAACTAGTGTTTTTAATCCTGCCCATTACAGAAAATAATGACGTCATTACTTTCTTTCGGTTCTTTAAAATCCGGTATTTTTAAATATATGACGTTTCAGTGGTTCCTTCAAAAATATTTTCATTATAAACATCCTCCAGATATAATTCCAACTTAACTACTGCCCATTAGTAGTTTTCCTCCTCTCATATAGTTTCTTAGTCTAGATTCTTCTCTAGTTTCCAAATTCTGTGTAACATATGACATTTCAATATTATTCGGAGTATTATCGACACTCCTCATTGTATGAAAATAAAACCGACGTAGTTTTCCGTTTTTTAATCGTTTTAAAAATTTTTGCAGCTTATGATTTTACTTATTCCTCTTTAGGTGAGGATTAAGAGCCCTTTTTTTTTTGTTTTTTGTTTTTAACTTTCCTAAGGAAACGAAAAATTATTATTAATCTTTTCTTAAATGAAGCTTTCCGGCTAACGAACAGTAGTAACAACTAAAATGTAACCTCTGAAGAAATGATCTTAACATAGATAATATTGACATAGACAATTGCTACTTGTATCAACAATCCCTTCAATTAAACACCTGCCACTAATCTCAAAAAGGGTAACGAAAAACAAATTATCACCATTGAAATAAGTAATACTATATTCTCAAATATTCTATACACTCAAATAAACCAATCTTCAAATATCAGAGAAGATCAAAGTTGTCACGACATCCTCTTATAATGGATATGAGAAGGTGAGAGAATTAGAGACAATGAGTTTTAGAGAAATGAAAAGAAACACAAACTACAAGAACTTTACAATAGAAGTTAGGTAGCGTGAAGCGGCCTCTACACGGTCAATAATATTGACAATACTTTAGAGTATTGACAATAATATTGACCATGTAAGGTGAAAAAATTGTATTGACAGTCGGTATTGACAAGAGAATCAATGAAATCCGCATTTTCTGATTTTTGTGTATCAATACTGAGAAGTGGAGGGGATATTGACAATAGTATTGACCGTGTAGGGGCGGCGCCAATATTTCCATCAATATTCAGTTGTTCAATGATAAATCCAATCATTGTTCAGTTGGGTATGATAAATCCAATCAATAGACTTCAAGTCATCAAAATTTCTTCCTGTGGCCAAGTACCTGTTAAGGCTAATCTTTCCCTAACACTTATACTTTCTCTCATATTTCTGTCCTATCTTTTCAAAAATTGATCAACCATCTGTAACAGTTTGTAAAGGTAGGTTCATCCATTCGAAAATAGTTCTTGAAATCTTCAACATCGCAGAGGCTGATTTCTTTCAAAAGTACTAAATGAGAATATTCATCTCTTTTCTTTAACTACTCTTTCATCCACAGTTTGCGTTTCACTTTATGAATAGTGCCAAACGCCCAAATAATGACTACGCAAGCTTTTATGCGATTATTCATTTTTTAAGGGGAAAAAAAGCCAACAAAATAACGAGTACAAACACGTAATTTCACTCTCCTTAGTGGCAGAAGTAGTAAGTAATGAGCACAGTTATTGACAAACGTATTGACAATAATATTGATCGTGTAAGGTAATGAAATATTCAGACTGGTTAGCACGAGTATTGATGGTTATATTGTCAATACTGATATTGACAATATTATTGACCGTGTAGAGACCGCTTGAGATATAGACAGACTGGCTGAGTGATGAGAGTAGGTTGCTGATTGGTTCTAAACTCGTCGTAAACTCCCTGATCTGTACTGTGTCGCTATATTTATATCAATTGAACTGTTCCTTCCTAGTCTGGCTTAGGTGGGGAGTTACCCTACTGTTTTGATTCATTTTTATGTTTCTGCGCTCTTCAGATCCTATGAATCTATGATGATTCGGATCTCATTACACTCTCCACAGGCAATCTTACTATTACTGAAATTTACTTCCATTTCATCAACTGTCGCTGTCTAATCGATTCATTATTTCTGTACTTCTTCTTACTCCTAGTAAAAGATACAATTACGATCGTGTCTAATTATAAAAATTGAAATTTTACCAGAAAATCAGTCCAAAAAAGGATGTGTATGTGTATGTATGTGTTTGTATGAGTTTGATTGTGTATATGTATATATTGTGACGAAAAACGAAAAATCCCCGATTATATTGAAATTTGAAATTTTTATTTGAAACATTTTTTGGGGAAAAATGGATTATAATCCTGTATACAGGGATTCCAGGGGGAAAGCAAAAACTTTAGCGGATCAGGGGGCTTTTCTCTTTAGCGCATACAGTACGGATTAAATTGGTTGCTGATTAAATATTTACAAGAAACTGCGAATTTCTTTATTTATTTATTTATTTTTTTTTTCCACTTTTTCACGACTTTTTTGATAACGAAACATATCCCGAGAAAATAGATTTTACAGGATTTCCTGGGAAAGGAAAGACGTTCAACTTTCCTCTATTGTAACTATTTCCTTGTATTATATGGTTCTGTGAAAAATTCTAAGAAAACTTGTTGAACGTGAATGCGAATTTCATGACTGGTTGTTTCATTTTCCACGATTTTCTCTATAAAAAACACCAACTGATTTCTTTAAACTACTTTATTTTGAAACTTTTTTCCAACCAAAGACATTTATTTTACGCGGGTGCTGGGACGTCATTTTTCCCATTAAAATGCATTTCTAATTAAAGCAGTAAGATAAAGTCGTTTGAGCGTTTCACACCCGATTTGTTTTTTTACCTAAATGACCAAATCGGTGTAGTTATGATTATATACGAGTAGCAATCTGAAGAAGCATTAGATTAGCATTTCGCTCACTTTAGAGAAAGCGTAGTCTCACTTTATAGAGGTGAAGTTATTAATCATTGAAAAAACATAAATATCACTGTTGGTCATTTAATCTTCATCTCAAGCTAAGATGCTAACATACTTCCCATTATTAGTAATGCTCATCAGCTGACTCGTATAAAACAAATTTATTCTTAGTTGCACACACACACACACACACACACCACAAAAAAAATATCGATTAAAACACATTTGATCTTACTTCCCAGTTCTATATGATATTTGTACCTTTAAAGATCTTAATGTTGTTAAGTTGTTACCGGACATCTGTTATTACCGGAAATGGATATTAACTAATACAATATACAATAAACAATTTTTATTATCTGTATTATTGGTTTGAGTGTTTGTAGAAGTATTGGTATAATTAGTTTGAATATATCACAGCTGACATTTAAAGACGTTATCTCTATGGACAGTGCCCTGTTCCCCGAAAGCCATGTGTGCTTTATTATTACTTATATGTTCAGATCTCCCTCTCTCTCTAATTAAATATGGTGTTACATAATCATTTTGATTTATTAATGTAAGTTAGAAACATTTAAAAACTAATCTATTTTTAAGGGAACTGCAGTAGAGTTAACTCGTCATTATAGTTACATCGTTCTTGAATAAAAAACTTACGTGATTGAAGTGTACATTTGTTTATTAAAAGCCAAATTATAGTATTGATTTTATAAATATTTTGCGTCCTCTCTTACGGATGTAAAAAGGAAGTATTGTGATCGTGTTAAATTTGTTAAGTTAGATTTTCACCGGAAATACATATGTAACACAAGCTTAGACTTGATTTTCCATTTCAACGTCCAAACTGACACGAAAATTTCGATCAAAATACGTCAACCGAAAGTACAATTTTTCTAAATTTTTTTTTTTCTTAGTTTTTCCTAGACACCGAAAAAATGGGAAAGAAGTAGAAGAAGGATGTCCACAAAGTGTTTGGGACGATAAAATAAAGAAAACCTGTGGAGAAATAATTTTGCCTCCTATAGTGCGGAAAGGAAAGAATGGGCCAAAATGACCATAGTGATGTGAAGACTGGTGTAACAGCAAGAGAGCAAACAGCAAAGAGAGCAAGACAATCTCAACAGCAAGAGAGCAAACAGCAAAGAGAGCAAGAGAATCTCAACCGCTCTCTCGGACTGGAGTGGGAGAAGCTGTATAAATACAGCGACGGACAGTCCATAAAACACAGTTAAACACAGTTGAGAATTCAGTTCAATACATCCAGTCGCTAGGTGTCATTACTCTGGCCACTCTACCTTAAACATTTCTTTATTGTAAAGTCCAGGCAGTCTGTCTCAACTTATTAATATATTAGTTAACCAGTGTTAGCCAAGTCTTCTTCTTAATTCATCAACCACACAAATTCTCTCCACCCTACACATCCATTAACTGGTGTAGATGAATAGATGGTTTTCTCTTTTCTATTCAATTCCGAAAATTATAAAACGACAATAGAATAAATTATATAACATAAAAATAAAAATTGAAATAGTTGTTGTGGTGGTTGGTTCCGCAGTTCTGGAAAACATCAGAGACATTTTCCGTGATAGCCTGCTTCTTTTTGAGTGTGTAAACTGAACTGAATTTACTGTAAACTGAATTGAAACTGAATGAATTTGAACAGTATGTAAACTGAATTTGCTCTGTGCAAGTCTGTTTATCACACTGTTTGACAAACGCATCCTGATGATGGGCGAACGCCCGAAACCGGTCGATGACCTCAAAAAGAAGCAGGTTATCACGGAAAATGTCTCTGAAAAATGGAAATAAAATGATTTTTGGTTTTAAATAACCTAGCAACCTATAAATTTATATCATCTTATTACCAGTCCTATCCAAAATATTTAAAAAAATCTACTCCTTAAAAGACTGTATCTATAGTAACTGATCTTAGCATCATCCCTTCCCACCAGTTTGGATTCAGAGCTCTTCATTCAACAACCCACCACGGACACCGTTTTGTAGACGCTAACCTCCCTTGAGCTGAAGTAGTACTGTCCTGCAATCTTTCTAGATAATGCGCAAGCTTTTGATCGGATATGGCATGAAGACTCGCTGTATAAGACCAAGAGCATCCTAGCACACCTACTATCTTATCTTCCTCCCACTATAGTCTCTGCACTTGCAGGCGTTCCCCAAAGCAGTATTCTTGGATTAAGTTACTCCACAGATATACCACTGCACAACCATATAGTATCCTTCATTCGTCACAGTACATACCGCAATCCTCTATCCAAATCTTGATCCTATCGTTCTCACCGATCACTGCACTCTCATCTCAATTCTTTGCAAATTTGGCTTCCTAAGTGGTGAATAAATATAAACGAAAATAAATGTAATTACATAATATCCACTCTACGCTTTAAAATCCTCCTACCCAATTACAAATACCAGATTTCTACCAGACTATTCCTTGACAAAAGACTTACACTAGCCAAAAAAAAAGATTCGAAACCAATAGTAGCTATGAATTTCTCGCCTTGACTGATGTTCTAAATTCTGTTTAGAAAACAAAAGACTGTTATATTCGCGACTTATTAGAACGATGTGGACTATGAACTGGAATTATGGTGTACGACAATAAGTTCCAATAGTCAGCGAATCCAATCCTTACAGTCAAAAATCCTAAGAAAAATAGCAAATGCTCCCTGATATGTATCCAATCATCCAAAAATTCTTTTCATCCAAGATATAGCAAAATCCTGTCTTTTCCGATTTCATTCATCCATAGTAGTCCATCCCAAACCACTACTTGAACGAGTCTATTCCAAAACCTTATCAGCCTAAGCGGCTGAAGCGAAAATGGCCTAGAGATAAGTTATATGTATAAACACGTTAGGGGATTCGCCAATCAATAAATCCTGTTAATTTTTAATCTATATTATAATATTTGCTTGTTACACTTTGTATTGTAGTTGTAAATTTCAATTAAACAAAAACAAATAAATAAAAATCATGAGAGAGAGAACTATATAAATAAAAATGTATTCATTAATTATAGAGTTAATATTTTAAAGATAAACTGTAAAACTTATCTTTAAATTTGGGAACGGAGGAGATTATGTGCAACATAGTAAGTATTAGACAAATTTCATACCATATTTTATAGAAATTCTTAGAGACAGAAACAAGAAGCAAGAAGAAGAGATGTAAGAATTATTGCCTCCCTCAGTCGTATCTGCCACTGAAGAGCTTCTTTCTCATCGTCTTTTGTCTTTGTCGTATATATGGGATGCTGGGAAAACAGTATCCAGTGTTGTGTATAATGAGAAAGAGGTTTTATCTCCAAGGTAGAGTATGTTATGTGTCTATGGCTGTGCTGGCGGTATATGTGGAGAATCAGTAGAAGAAGTGTATATATATTTGGGTTAAAGGTTGTCTAGTATTTGTCACAGGACGGTATTGTTAACGTGGTACCTCCATCTTTGTCTGGCTGCCTGCCATTCCTTTTAAAGCATTATACCTTCACTGAAACATTTTGCGTTATATTATAGGTAAAGAAAGGAGTTCCGGCTGGGATAATCTTGTAGTAGAAGTGGAATAGTTAGCGAAAGCCTAGAAGAACGGAAGAGAAAGAGAAGTTGATGGATCTGTTTCAACTGGAAGATGTTTGTGGTGTAAGCAACCCAGCTCAAGATGGAGAAAATATGAGACACAAGAGGATGGATGGCAATCCTTACGTCTCTACACACACGAGTATGGATAACGGAGTGTGCGAAACAGAAGCGATGAGAATACACACACACTCAATATATGGTCTTTGACAAATGTCTTTAATAATAGGTAGCAGACCTGTGTGTTTGTGTGTGTTTCTGTGTCACCCTCTTATTGCTGGTGGCGCTACCATTAACAGCACCCACCTTCCCTCACCCGCAACATGACAGCCCATATAAATCATAACATAGCAATGGTTCCACACGCTGCTGCGTGTTTGTTTTAATATAGTTAATTTCACCTAAATATTAGAGGTCACCTACCTATACAAACAAAAAATCGTTGGTTTTGTTTTTCAAATACAAAGTGAGTTTAATATACAGCTAAAATTAACGTGACTCGCAAGTTCAGCAGCAGTTCATAAAATATTTCTTTTAAATAAATTTTAAATTCAATAAGTCTTTCTTAGTGTTGAGCTAAAAGAAGTAATAATCGAACGGATAGCAACCATGAGTTCCTTAACCTAATTGTAATTGTAGAATATGTAATCACGTCGATTTTAATTACGCTGGAATTGCAAAGGAAACCCAGAAAACTAACATTTAATAATGGTATTTACTACAGGGGGTGACAATACTAACATGTACCACCATCTGCTCGTCTTGGAAAATTCGTCAGATAGAAAAAGTTCCCTACTTAACTTTTTCAAGTATTCAAAATATTTATCAATTACTTTTTTTTAACTTTCGAAATAAGAGATTTCAAAACCAACTTTCTAATTTCAAATGAATATTGAACCAGAAAATTCCGATCTACATTTCGTTAAGTTATTCAATTTTTAAATTTGACATATTTTTGTGTAGTGGTATGATGCAATAGCGAGGGCCAATGTTGTGAAAGATTGCCAGCTCGCATGATATAGCAATAGCGAGTTTTGTACCTGCTGGGTCGACAGTACCGGGGCAACTGTGCCACCTGGCTAGTAAGAAGCAATCATTCTTGTGCGGGGATGTGATCGGAGACGGAGTGTTCTGGCTGGCGGGGTTGCAGAGTGTTGGTGGATTGCCCCAGTCCCTTTAGAGCGAATATAAGGAATATAAGGACCAAAAATCATATTTTTATACTTTACTCTTTATCTAAAATATTATTCAAAACTGGTACTTACAACTCGGGATTCTCACCCATCCATAATAAATACCCAATAAATATATTCAACAACATTATACTGAATAAAAATAAAAATTCATACTGATATTATCTACAAAACAATTTGACACCTGCACTTATAATTCAGAATATGGCCCTTTAAACAATCATATTCAACATACAAGGGCAAACAGAGATCAAGCTCGCGTTGAATTGTTGGTTAGTTAAGGGTCGTAATTATTGTATTTAGTTAGGGCAAAATAAGTAGATTATAAGTAGAACAAAAATAGATTATGCGAGGTGTAGTGAGGTGAATCCGGTGGAGTTGTTATAATTAGTAATTAGGGTAAGATCGGTGCGGGGCATTTCTGGGAACTAGCTTTAGATTGGAGAGAATGTTGTGGACTTTTGTTATGGATCAGGATATAATATTTTATATTTGCAATTTTGTGTAAAAATAAATCATTTTTTATTAAGTAATTTTGTTCACAAGGGCTGGGTCAATACCCTGTTGGCCAAATCTTACATTCTGTTTAGTTTTCTTGACTCATTGTTTTTTTTTTTGCTTTCATTTTTCTTTTGAAAGATATTTTATGGAATGGTGAAAGTAAATTTATGAATAATGGATTATTGAATAAGTGGAATTTCCGAATATGGGCAGAAGATGAAAATCCAGATATTATATATCTGACCTAAAATCAGACAATAATTTCGATAAATGTGTGGTGCAGGCGTATTAGGAGATCAACTTGTTGATTATCGTCATTTCTTGAATGAAATTCTTCCAGAATTGCTTGAAAATGTCCCTCTACTCAAGCCTAATGTAAATTGTATCCTCTAATCTCTACTTTAAAGTCAATTTTTCGTGCACTCCACATGACTTTCTCTTACTGGAATTAATTTAATTGACAAAATTTTCAATTAAAATTGCAGTGTTTGCAAAGATATGATTGTGTTGGCCATATAAAAGGTGTGGGTCTTATCGATGTACACCTGGGACCAGTATGGCAAGAGCATTTGACTCAATCAACAAAGTTTGTAGCGGCAGTTAAAATTTGAATATACTGACATGGCGAACTCCAGATCCCTCTAAAATGAATTTTTCAAGAAATATGTTTCTAATAAAAGTAATAGGTTTAGATTTGAGCAATTAGCAAGCTAATTTAAAAAAACAAATCTTGATAGCCATTTTCGAGAAAATTTGAAAAAACTCAAAAAACCTATCCTTCAATTATTGTGGTTGGTTCTGCAGAGCTGGAAAGCATCAGAGATATTTTCCGTGATAGCCTGCTTCTTTTTGTGGTCATCGATCGGTTTTGGGCGTTCGCCCATGATCAAGGATGCTTTTTGTCAAACAGAAAAGCATTCTGATGATGGGCGAACGCCCGAAACCGGTCGATGACCAAAAAAAAAAAGCAGGCTATCAAGGAAAATATCTCTGATTCCTATTCTTTAAAGTCGCACTTTCAGTTTATCGATTTTCTACCAAAATTTGAAGTTCTACCAATGCTTCTACAATGTTTCAGTATTATAGATGTAGGTGTTCCGAAGTGGTATTTTCGAAGAAAGTTTAACATTACTGTTCTCCCCAGAACCCCCACTACAATCAAATTTCCCTGGAGAAATGTTTAAAATAAAAGTGATACGCATTTATCTATAGCATACAAAGTTTAAAGAAAATCATGTTAACCTAGAAAATTGGGAAAACGTAAGAAAATAAGAATAAAAAATCCTTCAATTAAATCGCTTTTCCGGTTGAAGGATTTTATGTCAGTTGCGGTAGTGGTATATCCAGATTGAGCTATCTGCGTAAGGTTGGGATCTTAGATATTGCAGTTAGAACTAGTAGGTGCTGGGGAAGGCTTCTTAGTAGTAGCTTTTTTTTAGGGGGGGTTAAGTACAATATTAGCTTAGCTCACCATTAATAATAATAATAATAATAATAATAATAATAATAATTAAACCAATATTTCCGGAAAATAAAGTGCTAGATTTCAAATTTAAAGAAAATCATTTGGAAGGAACATTTTAGAGCAAAATTACAAACTTTTCACAATCCTCTAATTCTTTAATGATGCAGTTTCGATTAACTGTTTGCCCAAACTTGAAATCTTGATCAGATTGATAGAATGTTCATTATAACATTATGAAAACCCTCATTATACTCTCCCGAAACCCTTAAAAAAATAAATAAATAAATCATTTTTCCTAGAAAAATTTGTATATAAAACTGATAGGCCATTCATTATATGTACAATTAATATGCACAACTGTATTTTTGAAAAAATCCCGAGAAAAACGGAAAAATTAAATTCAATAAATCTTTGATTTTGGACGATATCTTATTGTCAGATGCGGTGTTGGTTAAGATTAAACGAAACTTGTGAACTTCCCGTGATTTTTCATTTTCAATTTCCTGTTTTTCTTTCTTTCTCTCATTCCCTCTCAAACACACATATACACAATCACATCAACACGCACATACACACAACAGGTATTTCCGTGATAATTCCAATTGGAAAAATGACACGATCGCCACACTTCTACATAAGGCAACTTCTTGTAAGGGAAAATAAAGACAACCTTAAATTTTTATTTATAATTAAAATATGAACAGAATTAAAAACCACAAAAAAAAAAATCAGTTTCAAAATAATTTATTATTATTTTTAGTGCATTGTGCATATTTCAAAATTTTCAACTATACATTGTTTTATATATAACAATAGAGGCACGGCGAGTTACCCTTATTGTGGACCATACTTCCTCTGTTGGGGATGTAAATTTCTGATGAGTTGACAGGTTAGTTGGTGGCCTTCAACTCGTGACATTTAATGGTTGTGTTCATGTTTTCTCCGCACCCCGTACAGCTTTCTCACTCCACGTTTTATATCTATTTTAGGATGTTCTATGGACTATTGCAGGCTATATAACTTTTCATTCTGTCGTCGACGGTTTTTATTCATAAAAAAGGCATTTTTTTTTGTTATAAAAATTAGTTTATCACTCTTTCTTATAGCTGGCAAGATTTATATTACGCTCGTGTCAAATTTTCGAAATTGTGTTTTCACGGGAAATGCAAGTTTTGAGGTCCTCTGAGTTAGAAAATGTTTTTTTTTTCTAGAAATTGTCTTGTCACGCCTCTTCCCTGTGTGAGTGTGTGTGTGTGTGTGTTTGTGTATCTATAGTTTGTGTTTTTGTACGTATCTATGAATATACTCGTAAAATAAAAAAATATGGAAAATAATAGAAAACTCGAAACTATTTAGTCTGGGAAACGTAACGGAAATCAAATACAAACTATCGTTCAAAATCCCACAAATAAGTAGCAATATTTTTTATTACTATCTCTTATTTCCTAGTAACAGGAAGTATTGTGATGGTGTCAAAGTTTCAAAATTAAGTTTTCAATGGGGGTTACAGGTTTTTGTGGCCCACTGAAAAACGGAAGAAATGTTTTTTTCAGCGAATGATCTGTGTGTGTGTGTTGTGTGTATGTGTTTGTTAACAAAATATCTCAAAAAGGAAAAGTACGTTCAATGGAATGGGTGACATTCTACTTACCACAAACTGGCTTGGGACTTCAATATTATTATATTTAGGATACCTATAAATAGTTGTTGTTTGAGACTTACCCCTGACGAATTCAATCTGCTGTCTTAAACTCTTGAGAACAAATATATATTCTCTTCGATTACTTCATATAACCATCCATACAAATAATTTTGCCGATGAATATTTCAAATAAAAGT
Organism: Triatoma infestans; assembly: GCA_011037195.1. Taxonomy (NCBI): domain Eukaryota; kingdom Metazoa; phylum Arthropoda; class Insecta; order Hemiptera; family Reduviidae; genus Triatoma; species Triatoma infestans. Next base: position 20,090 of record JAAEAF010007392.1, read on the forward strand.
AAAAGACCTTTCTATATGTTAACACACCTGAACATACTTTCTGTATGGACACACTTGGGTGTCTAGTTACTTGTTTAACACAGGGAGGACGTCTAGTCCCATTTGTCAGAATTGCGATGACGGAGTCAGAGAAATGATGTATCACTATTTATGTCAATGTCCCCCTTTCGCTGGTATTAGGTTTCGCGTATTTGGGAGGGCACCACTCTCTCAGGATTGCCTAGGCCAGTTGGATTTAAAGGATATCTTGAGATATTGTAGACTGACCGGTAAGCTACCGGGGGAGATTATTTAAGGGGATTATATGGCGGGGAATCGGGGGGATAAAAGCCATATAGGCTTAAGTCCCACGCCATTAGGCACCCGGTATAATAATAATAATATGTAAAATAAGTAGATCAAACATAAAGAGAAAATCTGGTGTAAATCGTTTTACATGCCTTTCCATAATTGCGATACTCACAATTCTAATTTATAAGTTTTTCTTGAAACTTATAGTTTTTGCTGAACAGCTAGTGCCTCTTTAGATCATATACTTAGGAAACGGACTTTATATAGAAACAGTATATTATAAAATAAAAAAAACATTATTCAAATACCTCAAAAATCAATTATTTCCAGATAATTTGTTTCAGATAATGTCTTAGAACTATATTATGTTTAGTTAGTATATTATATTTAATGAAACTCATTGGAATTGTAATAATAAAAAAAAAAAAAAAATCGTGAAAAAAATAATTAAGTAAAGTTATATTTCCGGTTGACCTAATTGACCAATATTGAAATTTTTCTATAGAGGAGCAACTAAAAAGCAAACTGCCCTGCAAACCTAATTGTGACTCCATTAGGTGTTTTACTGGTTTTACACAGAATTTAGTCTTTAGTAAAGTTTACAATGTTAAGTGATAATAAATGCATGTTATAGTAATCTAGAGTTTGTCTGTGGATTAGTTAAACCCAACTACGTAGTTGTACACAAAGACTATCACTTCCCCCCCTCTAAGTGTGTTTTGTGTGAATATTTCATGGTATCAGTCATGGGTTGTATTATTGTCAGGCTGGAGACCTGTAGGGGACATCCAGATTCCTAGATAAAATGGCTAATCCACTTATCTATAGGATTTTATTTCCTCATGCTCTGGCATACCAATGATTAGCTCAGTAGTAGCGCACTAGAATCCCATGTTGGGGACCCAGGTTTTCGAATCCAGCAGTGCCGCGCTTAGAGTTTTTCTGCCTAGGAACCTCTACATCCCACTGTCCAGTTTTCTCGGAGGCTGGTAGTGCACTGAGAAGGTACCAGGAGCACAATACATATTTCAGAACGCAGTGAAAATATTAAACGATCCCCTAGCAAAATCTGATCTAACTTAATTCTCACCTCTTATAGCAAGTAAGATAAAGTAAAACAGATTCATTGCAATGAACTCAGTGATGGAAGTTTTTTTTTTTGGACAGTGACTTACCATAAATTTTTGTTTTAAATGAGTTAATGTTTAAATTTATGATAATTTTATAGAAATACTAAACATAATATATATACATGAGTTATGTTTAGTCAGGGTTAAATGTAAGGTTAAATTGTAAACCTTTTAACTTGTCTGCAAAAGCAACAATAATGTAAAATTTCGCTCACTCTTTAAGTACTTCACTTAACTTAATTATTAATAATAAATTATATACATTTACGCATCTATGTATGTATGTATGTATGTATGTATGTATATATGATGTGTATGATTACATTTTACCAACTCTTGTAAGAGTTTTGCCAGAAAATAATACAATTATCCTATTTTCATCTTGTATGACAGCATATTTCAGACTGCTTGCCATAACGAATTATAATTCCATATGTCAAAATTAACTTTTGTTAATGTTATTTATTTTTATAATTTTTGGACATTACATAATATGCAAAATGTTTTTTTTTAAAGAAAGCGTTATTATTGTTAACTGAGTTATTGCAAGCAACTTTTTGTATTATAAATATTATTCTATTGATATCGAAACTTCAATTAATCTAAAGTATTGGTAATACGCATGCTAATATATATTTTTTTTTTCCTTCGAGGGTTCTGTACTGCCACCATTTTATGATCTATTGTATCCCCTACAGCACCCTCTCTAGGTTGAGCTCCCTAAGGAATCTCAAAATCCTGGAAGGTTCTAGGGTGGGTATTTCCTCCTTCCCTACGTGATAACGGCCCTGACTATTAAATCTTCTTTGAATGACGGCATCACAGTCTGTGAGGAGATGTATTGGAGTTTCCTCCATCTCCCCACAGAATATGCATTTGCTATCATCTTCTAGGCCAGCTTCACCATGTGTCCCCTGAGTCTGCAATGCCCCGTAAGGAATCCCGTATAAATACGGATGCTAATATATAGAATTGTTTATAAAATCTGTATATACTAGTTTTCATGAAGAAATATAAATACACTTTTCCCTAGGACGATCATAAATGGGTTAAGTTAATGCATTAATTTTCTTATTATCTTTGATTTCTTAAAAATATTCCTATATTAATCATGAAAACCAAAATGGATAATTAAATCCAACCTAAGGCCGGTATTAGACTAGGCCGCTGGTGGCGTAACCAAGTTGGCGCAACCTGTGACTTAGCACGTCTTGAGATATTGAAATTAATGAAACCTATTTAGACTATGGTATCAAGGGGCGCCACCAAAAATTGTTGCCCAGTGGTGGACGGCCTCGACAACCGCTCGGGCAATATTTTCTGGTGTCACCACTAGCCGGGGCGTTAATTTGTATGTAGAGTATCAGACTAAGCAACCAATTGCGTCACCAACACCAGCATTGCTCGTGTATCAACTGACGTGATAGTGCCTTTTAAGTTCTGTTTAGAGCATTGTTTACGTATTTTAATGTGGAAATGGATAACGATGGCAGTGACAAGAAAAATAGCGAAGATTTTCTTTTTTGTATCAATACCACGTATGTCTTCTTTTATGTACTCCAGAAGCTCGAAAAAAGATCACCTTGACATACGAAAATACCGAAAAATTTAACTTCTTCAGCATAAAGTTGATGAACAACGTATAATACAATCCATCTGTCTTCCCTTGAAGCTGACATTAGGGATGTATATGAATTTTCCGACTCTTTCTCATTCTCCTCCTAATAAAAGAGCAACTAGAAGCAAACTTTCGTAAGATGCCATTTTCTCAACAGTGGAGCTACCTGCGGGCAGCTTAATTTTTGCGCTACACATATGGTGGCTCCACTAGTTGCGCCACCAGTGGCCTAGTCTAATAGCGGCCTACCTTTAATTCACTATTAATAGAAACACATAATGTTAGATTTATATTATTAATAAAGGTAATTTACTTTGACACTATGTTTTCCAGTGGATATTTGATTGTGGGAAATTAGAAAAAAGCCCGTATGACTCATTCACATGATTTTCTCATACAATTATTATGTATAAAATGACAAATTATCTTCAAATTTCAAATTTTACTCATTAGATCTAAACCTAAATATAGAGGTTGTAACAGCAAGAGAGCAAACAGCAACCAAAGAGAGCAAGAGAATCTCAACCACTCTCTCGGACTGGAGTGGGAGAAGCTGTATAAATATAGCGACGGACAGTCCATAAAACACAATTTAACACAGTGCAAATTAGTTCAGTACATCCAATCGCTACGTGTCATTTCTCTTACCACTCAACCTTAAACATTCATCCATGTAAAGTCCAGACAATCTGTGTCTCATTATTAATATATCAGTTAACCAGTGTTAACCAAATCTTCTTATATCATCAACCAGACCTAAATTCTCTCCACCTAACACATCCATTATATTATGATTCTCTTTGGTTGCTGTTTGCTCTCTTGCTGTTACAGAGTGTAAAGGACATGTACATATCCAGCATGTAATAGAAATTACTTTACAGTCCAGAAGAGAATGCCAACAACATTCAACCATGCCCTTATAACTATTTTCGGAAAAAAGAATTACAAATTAAAATAATAGATTTATAATTATTGACCCGTCCAGTTAGCATTCCAAGTTTAAAAATGCTCCAGCGAATTATCCAGCTCGTACATACAAAGAGCTACAACTTTAATTTGAAAAAATTCATTTAAGAGGGCTTTTGGGGGTTGGGGAGGAGTTATGTTTTCCTGTAAAGTGCTATTTCAAGTTATTATATAATTGTATCATCTAAATAATATTAAATAGAATTAATTATGTTGTCAATATTGCGAGTTTTGGAAGAAAATCTCCAAAACAGGAGCGATTTAAGGGACATACAAAAGAAGAATGCACTTTATAAAACAAAAGCTCAACTACGTTGAGTTGCTAAACACACAGCTTGATAATCAGTCTCGACGACATTCCTTAAGCGGTAGAAAAATTGTTGATTAGTTATTAGCCAACCAGAGTAGCCAAATTGCAGAGCAAAGTCCATATAAAATTAGCAACAAACACGCAACCTATGGATAAGGCGTAGTCGATTTGGTAGTTAGTTTGTTCTGTGTTTAGCTCTCCCTTAATAGGTCAGCCATATATGTGGTGATTAATTATTCCTAGAGAATCGATAATGATTGATTCTGCTAGGAAAGTCAGATGTCTCGATTCAATGCCCATACCCTGGAGGAAGTCCTAAGTTGCCCTTGGGACAGTTCTACGGCTCCGATCCAAAGTCCACGGACCACATATTCCTTTCCCCGAACCGCTATCTGAACTTTTCTTTATAGAAAGGAGTGCACCTTTCGTATATGGCCTTCTTCTCATCGTGTATCTTTGTGACCTGCCTACTCTAGATCGTTGCACTCAAAGCGCACCGTAGGGTCTATGATCTACGATATTTTACAGTTGTTCCTGAATGCAATTCAGATGGCGTACCTGTTTGTGCTCTGGGTGTCCACTCCATATACCTCCTCCATGCATTCATATCCCTTTTCCTTGAGAAGATCCATGATTAGTAGTTTTACCCTGTGGTGATGGCGCATAATGAGGAGCATATGTGCTGATGTTTTCAGTCTCTCTGGTGCATTTGCGACAGAGGGGTCCAATATTCTTTCCAGGCACACCGGCATTTCTAGGTACGCCTCGCAGGGGCGCATAGTTTACATTGAGTTTCAATGCATTGGTCCATTCAGAACCCGAAAGAAGCTGCTTGTCATATACAAATTTGTTTCCCTTCGGGTTATCTTTAAAATGGCTTACTCCGATTTCCTGCCATTTGCATTGGGACCATTTTTCGACTTTCTCTAAGTGCCTGCCTTATTTTCTTTACACTGTCGTCTATGCATTCAGGAACTAAGTTCAGGCCGCATTGCATTCGTTCACCTCAGCATCATGAACGTCCGCCGACTTTTTAATTCGTGACCGATGTTGCAAAAGTGCTTCCCAATGGCATCGAAGCAGCCCTAAACCTCTATAACGACGAGGAGTATTCATCATTGAAGTTGACGTGTTAGCCGGGAGTCCCAGCATGCCTTTAACACTCCTCCGAATTATTATGTCAGTCCCCTCCAAAAACGCCGATGTCAGTTTAGTAAGGGTTTAGAATTCTTCTATAGAGACTTTCTAGATAAGATGAAATTCAGATGGCTTTAAGCATGACGTTTACAACAGTTTTAAAATTAGTCGATAGTTAACGTGTTATAAAAAATCCAGCACCATTGTTCCTAATAACCATTTCTCTTGGAAATTAAACAAAAAAATTGGTTTTATTGAAACTTAGCTCTTTGCCTATAACAAACTAAGTAAATAAAAACAGATGTATGTGTAATTGAAACAGAAAAAAAATATATAAATAAACCAAAAACGTTATACGTATATTATTTTTTTTTCATAATCTATAGTTCAATAAGAGTCACATTTTTTTTACATGAAAAGATGAGACGTAAATTACTACTGGACTACCAGCTGTTCTATCTTGTCACGGTGCATTTATTATTTTTATTTTTTCCTATCATTTCTTTTTTTAAGGCCCTTAACAATGTAAATAACTAGCTTACATGTTGTGTTTCTTATGTATGTAACAAATTGTAATTATTTTTTTGTTTGTTTGTTTGTAGGATAAAGTTCCTGGCTACCAATAAAAAAAAAAAATATTTCCGTTGATATTTTAAATAAAATATTGGATAAACCAAAATTTATGTTGACCTAAAATTTTCGACCATATACGGATATTTTCGGTTACTTTCGGCCCAGTATTTGTTGTTTTCATTCGTTTTATTTACATTTATCTGTATTGTATTGTGTTGTGTTCAAAATACTAGAAAGATCAATATTTGGTGGTGGTTAATGCCATTTAGTTGTGAATATGTCCGCTGTTTATGAAATTTTATTTTTGAAAATTTAGCTTATAATTTATCCTTTTCTATTTTTAAAAATGTTGTGGAAATATTTAGTGGGAAAGATTTTGTTACTTTTTATTTTTCTCTTACTTCTGTAAATTGGATCGTATAAAATTTACGAAATTGATTTTTTTTACCGGAAAAACATATTTTGAGGTCCCCTGAGTACGAAAAAAATTGTTTTTAATGGTTTCAGTGTGTGTCCCAGGAAGCTTAAACTAGATATTTCGTTTAATTCGTATCACCGCATTTGACACGAAAGGGCTTCGAGCAAAATTCATCACCTGAGCAAAACACATCATTTCCTCGAAAACAACTCCAACAATTGTCCTTACGTAACGTATACTATGTATAAACGAAATACGTTTCACTTTTATTTGAAATACTTTCCTGGTTCCTGGTGAAATATTTTGTTTGTTTATTTAAAGATCCTGGTGGAACAGTAACGTTAAAATTTCCTGTTTAACAATGTATGGTTCCACTACCTATATAATATTAATACACATTAGACGCATTGCTGGAATTCCAAATTTGAAGAAAAACGGTTAACCTGAAGAGCGATTTTTGCAGAATAGGTTTTTGATTTTTGATTGGAATTTTCTTGAAAAACGGTTTAAACGATTTCCATTACACTAAAAATGTTTACTGCATAGATAAAAAAGTCTCACTTCTGTTTGAAACATTTTATTGAAATTGTACCCCTACAATTGATTTTAGAGGGGTGCAAGGTAGGGGGTGGTCAGTCAGTTAGTTTGGTAGAATATGCAGAATAAATTTAAATTTGCGCAAGCATTTTTGATTATGACATAGAGTGCTCCCACATAAGGCCGCCCAGTAAAGTTCCACATCGGTCAACTAATTTTACTTCAAAATCGAAATTGAAGCCACATTTTTAATTTTTGAAAATGTGTGTGGGCCCACAATGCTGGATAACATCTGATATTTTATCCGTAGTCGTAGTATGCATATTAATTTTGTTCCTGAGACCGGTTTCGGATTTTCATCCATCATCAGAACAAATTCACCAAGTTCGTATATAGAAAGTTCACTTCAACGTAATGTTTCTGTTACACTCACACTTGTTGATTCTATATATATGTGGAGAGGTCATAAGTTTATGTTACTATGCCCGTGTGTGTTTCATGTCAAAGTAGAATTATTAGAAAATAGTGTATAATAAATAGCATGTTTTTGACAGGGTTAAATGTAAGTTTTGAGTTATGTTTAGAACCAACAAGTGGGAGTTTAACAAAAAAACATTACATTGAAGTGAAAAACTTTCTACACGAACTTAGCGAATTTGTTCTGACGATGGATGAAAATCCAAAACCGGCCAGTAACAAAATCAATATACATGCTACGACGGATAAAATACCAGATTTTTATTTTCATACATTATGCAATGTAGAATAGAAAAATATAGGACAACTTGATAAGAACGGGAAGCCGCTCCCCCCCCACTACTCCAATAGAAACTCTCAAAAACCAACTTGGACAAATATGTTTGGAATGAAAAATATAAATCAGCATGAGTCTAGTGTGGAAATAGTTTATAAAAATATCATCGCAGCTATCACGAGAGAGAAAACCTGCTATTACCTTTTTATATACATACGTACATCTAGAGAGAGAGAGAGAGAGAGAGAGAGAGACAGACAGACAGAGAGAGACTACTTTTTTACTTTCTCTTACTACTTGTAAATATATATTTTAAGGTCCCACGAGAATGAAAAAATTATTTGTAGCTAATGATCTGTCTGTGTGTGTATGTGTATGTGTGACTAAAATATCTTAAAAAAAGCTCGAACTTAGTATTCTGTTTAGAGGTACCACTACAACATCTCTCACAAAAGGTATCGAGTAAAATCCATCAACCGGAAACGGAACTATAGTGAATGTTCCCCCCCCCACACGTTTTTGAGGATTTTCTTGAAAAAGGTTATAACTATTTTCTTTAAACTTCATATACAATATACTTGCATAAATCTCTATCCCATTTATTTGAAATATATTCCCTAAAAAATTGATTATTTGGGGGAATTGTAGGGACATGGAAGCGTAAGATTTTCATCTAAATAACCATTGAGTAGAATATATGGTTCCACTATATATTTAATATTACATTATGTATTTAATAGCGGAAGTGTGACCGACCTTGTAGAATAAGTTTTTGAGTTGTTTTTTTTTTAATTTTCTTGAAAAACGACTATAACGATTTCCATGAAATGCTAGAAATACTATCTGCACAGATTTAAACCTTTCAGCTTTATTTGAAACTCTTACCCCCCCCCCAAATAAATAAATAAATTATCACTTCTGCGGTGAATTTTTGGTGTTAAATTTCATATGTTGTATGGGGTAGGTACAAAGCTATCGGCGCTCTCTTCTAGATTGCAATCAATTGTGATGAGTGTTTCACACCAGATTTTCATCCCTAGGAGACAGGCAACAAAACATTAATTCTACTGAATACTCAATTTTGAAAATTGGTTTACATTTGCAGGAAAAGTAATATATTTATATATATATAGGTTGTTTAATAATAAGTTTATTCGTTAACATTATTCCATTTTATTGCATTGCTCTATGAGAGAGTAAATGATTCGGTTGTAGCTCTTTATACATTATATGAAGCAAAATTTGGAATATGTTACTGAGGCTGTTTGGGTTACTGGGCGGCTGTAGTACATTGTTACTATATTTAATGGTAATGTATACAATTCGGTAATATTTATGTACTATTATAGTTTGGTAGTTGCATTTATATACATATATTGGTGCCAACTATTGGCAGTATATGTATGTATATATTTGCGTGCTTGTAATAGTGGGTTATGTCACTGTAGTGCATTCATATACTAGCTCACCCAGGCTCTATCTATCTCCCTCTAACATATACCCACACTTATTCATTCTATCTCACTAATACAGTAAATATATACGTGTATGTGCGCGTTTGTATGTCACCCTCTCGCGCGCTCTCTCTCTCTCTCTATATATATGCGTATGTTTGTGTGTGCGTATAGTGTGTTGTATTTATAATTAAACAATAGTTGAACAAATGATAGGTACAACTCCCGCGGTGGTTAGGGCCTGCTACACTACTACTGGACCAATCAAATTATGTCACAGTAGAGTTCCCGTGGGAGAGGGCAAGCTGATTGGCCTAGGCTGGACGGGGATGTCCCTGGAGCCAATGGCCCGAACTCTGTTGCCAATGACAGAATCTCCTTCAATATTCACACATCAGCTCTATTGCTGTGACCGTTTGCTGCAGTACATAACTTGCTATATAGTATAACAAATACAGCTTTAACCCAGAATACCCGTCTCTCTAGCATTCACTATCGCCTAGTTATATTAAATTGTTATCATAATATTAAATAAAAATAAAAGATCTGATATGACAATATCTCACTATTTTTTCTTACTCGCATTCTCAAAATTTCAACAAAAATGGAATGTTTACTTAAAGAATTTAATAAAACAGTAAATAGGTATTAAAACCGATTGTATAAAGAAATAGGTAGCAGACAGGCAATTTTGCAAGAAGCGTAACAATATAAGTCTCATTGGATCCCATAGAATAATGGGGTGTATACAAATAAACATGACCGTTTTTCAAGAAACAAAATCAATTCAAAATATAGCGATTGTGATTGACTGTTGAAAGCTATCTTTAGCTGTCAGCTGTTGGATCCATCGCTGATACCTTGGGTTTAGAATAAAAAAACTCCTCAATGAAGTTATTAAATTTTCACCCGCAAAGAAAATGTGCCATGGACAGAAAACAAATGCAGTCGGATGGAACTTCGTCTGAACTATAGAGTGGGTCTATAAGAGTTCAGTGATATCAAGTTCTTCAATTTTTGTTTCCTTTTTTTAGTCTGACGGGTGGCGAGCGTTATCTTGCTGGAACAAAACTTGTTTGCGATTGTCCAAAGCTGGATAATGCTGAGCAATTTTTGAGTTCATTCTGTAGTGGAAGCAGCAATTGGGTTTGGAAAATATAGCAGCAATAAATTTGGAAAAATAGTGAAATTAGTGAATTTTGACAATATTTTAAGTGAAACAATTTTGGAAAATAAATAGTGAATTTACCTTCAAAATAGTGTAGTTTAGTGTAAGGTAATATTAAATTAAGGTCAGTGCTATTGAAGAGACAAAAGGGACAAGAATCCGTTAGGGTAGGACAATACCACTTGGCCACAAGTTTTGTATCCCCGCTAGAGCAGAGCATTCTTTAAACAGTCTAAATTCTGCACTCAACAGGAACAGTCTGAATTAGACATTGAACCAGAAAGTTTGTATCAGGAATCGCTCTCTTAAATGCCAGTTTAAGTGCTAACATTTGAGTTTCAAACCATCTAGCTACTAGTTATTTATTTCTTTGCATTCATAAGTTAATTCAAGATACACAATTAATAATTATCTAGTAAATTTACTAATTTAATATATAGTGTAATATGATTTGTATTTGGGGGGGGTATATTAAATATGTTAATTAGTAATTAATTATTATAATTCATATTTGAAATCTTCTCTAAAGGGATCTCGTGAGGTCTGTGCTTATACAGAAGTTGGAGAGGATGAAAAATACAATTAAATATATAGGTTCAAAAAATATATAATTAAAAAATAATATATATCAAAAATAAATAAATACAATATTGTGATTCAACAACATGAGTGTCTTGTTGCCATTTAGGAGAAATTGCTTTTTATAAAATACATATTTTACATATTTTCTGAATTGAAGAACATTGGGTTTCTTGGGGCACTTCCACCACTCACTACTGTACAAATTTTGAACTCACTACCCTCCCTAAATGGGTCCACCTTATATATTCTACCTCTACCCCGGAGAAAGTGAGAAAAGGGAAATTCCCTTTGTCCTAAATAAACGTAATGATAGGGGTAGGCCAGGCATCTCTGACTCAACTAACTGTTTCTTTTGTGCCTTTCAACCTTCAAAAAACCCAACTTTATAAATACATACATCGAAAAAATTCCATACTTTACAATCTTAAAATATTTATCAAGGATATACCTTGATACAATTTATATTTATCAATTCTTCCAAAGATGTACATATTACAATAGTTAAATTATGTTTTTAATAAAGTGGTTCTTATTTTCTATTTCTAATACTTCTATCTCTATCTTAAACATACTCACTCATAAGCCCTTTACAAAACCGCTCATGCCACAAGCTACTACAAAAATACAACAACACATCACCCACACCAACAACATTTCCATTCTATCCAAGTTGTTGGCAGTAAAGATCGGAAAATTCATCGAAAGTCCATCGGGTACAAATTCGTGATGAATTTCTCCTTCATAGTTACAGGAAACGCACAACATTGACTGTTTTCTTCAATTGTCCTCTTGCATCAATTGGAAATGCCGTTTGACCATGATCAATCACATGCCTCAGGATTTTGTCATTAAATTCAACTTCTCATCACTTGTCATGTGTATATATTAAGCAACCAAATTTTTGAAGAAAATGATATTTTTCAGTGAAACCCAAACGAAAAATAAAATGTCAAATTGGAACGATTCGAAATTTTTCGCGATTGAAATATCTGTTTCCCAATATCGAGTTTTGTAAAAACCATTCAGAGAACTTCAAAACATTTTTTTTGTATTTAAAAATAATAATTCACTAATAAACTGTAATATCGTGCTGTAAAAATTTGACTATCCAACTGGATAGTTTAAAGATTCCACTAGAGAAGTGGGTGAGAATATTTCAAAAAGTAATCGGATAAGAGTTCAGTCTATGAAGGAAATTAGAAACAATCTAAAAAGGATTAAAATCAAGAATTGTGTTCATACCAGCTTTCTTTTCTTTTCTGTTCTCTTTTCTCTTACTCCTTAGTAAGAGGAAGTATTGTAATCGTGTCAATTTTCGATATCGAGTTTTCACCGGAAATATCCCTTTTGACATCCGCTGAGTCCAAAAAAGTGTTTTTTAGCAAATGGTCTCTGTGTGTGTGTGTGTGTGTGTGTGTGTGTGTATGTGAACAGCATAGCTCAGAAACGAAAAATCGTAGAAAGTTGAAAATTGATATTCCGTTTAGGTATCACCATGGGATCTGACACTACGTTATCTGTCAAAATTCCTCAACCGGAAGTACCACTTTACTAGTTGGATTTTTTACTTTATTGCGATTTTCTTAAAAATGGCTCCGACGGTTTTCTTTAAACTTGAAATATCAACCACATATTCAAAGAGCCACAACTTTTATTTGAAACATTTCTCCGGGAAAATGCAATGAAGGGCACTTTTGGGGAGGGGTGGAGTTAGGTTTCCATGTAAAGTGCTATTTCAGTTTATTAGACAGTTCTGTCATCTAAATAATGTTAATTAGAATTAAATATGTTGTTGAAATTCCGAGTTTGAAAAAAATTGGATAACCGGAAGTGCGTTTACTTTACCACTTTATTAAATGATTTATTCTCTTTTTCGCAATTTTCTCAAAAATGGCTTCGACGATTTTTTTGAAACTTCATATATAAATTAAACATGCAAAGATTTACATCTTTTATTTAAAACATTTCTTTGGGAAAATTCTTTTAAGGGCACTTTTAGGGGAGGGGTGGGGTTATGTTTTTCTCTAAAGTGCTATCATAGTTGATTATGCAATTCTATCATCCAAACATAATTAATTAGAAATAAATAGATGGCTGAAATTCAGTTTCAAGAAAATTAGTAAACCGGAAGGGCGCTTTTACTGAACAGTTTTTTCAGTTTTCGACGAATTTCATTCAAATTTGGTACACAAGCTATGAAATTTGTCAATTATAATTTTGAGAACTGGAGTAAGAGAAAGTTGTGTGAGTGTTTCACACCAGATTTTTTTTTTTTTAATACATTGTTGATAATGGCCTGTGTGACCGTATCACACAACAAATATAAATGAGTTTTTTTAATTTTATATATATATATATCATGAAATAAGTAGTTGAATGCCAAGGACATCGATGGCCAAATAAATAATTAAGACAGTAATTCTTTGAATGAGAAATAGAAAAAAAAATATTAAAAAGATCCTAATTAAATGAACTAAATATTTCTTGTCCATATTATGTACAAAAATTTTGAACAATAACATAGATCAAACATAAATAACTTTTAAACACATAAACAACAACATAAATAAACGTCGATTGGCAGGCACAATAATGGAACAATACAAATAAAACCTTTAACATTTAATCGATAAACTATTTTTTATCCGTTTGTACGATAAAGATGTATTTTAAATAAACTATGTGGTGCAATTGCTAAATTAAATTTAACTAATTATTTTGACTATTTCAAGGTGTAAGAGGTTAATTATAATTAAAATTTGCTGAATTCGCATGCGGTGGTATCGCGTGCAAGGCCAATCCTAGCCTTAGATTTATTTCTTCCTAAGAACCTCTAAAGCTACTTGACCAGTGATGGGGTCATTCTGTAAAAAGACAACAGTTCACAGTTGCCGATAGTAATTGAGAAGGCTCCGCGAGCTGTGTTGTGCTCAGTTTTTGACATTCTAAAACAGTGATTCCCAAAGTGGACAATACCACCCCCTTGATGGGCACGGAACGATTCAATGGGGTAGTGAGAGAAAATACAAAAAAATTCCGAATAACCGTTCTTGTATTTCAACTGTTGTTTAATATAAAAAATAGCAATATGTACTTTGTTTCAATTGTAGTAGTGGATTAATATAGTTTCCTAACAAACACAAAAAATGTAAATAAGGATATGATATCCAAAACAAATGTCGCAAAAAACAATTGTTCATAAAATCTAAATCTGCCGATTTTCAATTAGGAATCAAATTATTTGAATTCATTATTCGTTCAGTTTCATTGTATGACAGCGAACTTTGGGCTCCAATATATTCAGATGAAATAGACATAGTTCAGTCTAAATATTTAAAAGCTTTACTTTTTTTACTTTCTCTTACTCGTACCTAGTAAGAGGAAGTATTGTAATCGTGTAAAATTTTCGATATCGAGTTTTCACCGGAAATATCCGTTTTGAGGTCCCCTGAGTCCAAAAAAGTGGTTTTTTAGCAAATGGTCTGTGTGTGTATGTGAACAGCATAGCTCAGAAACGAAAAATCGTAGAAAGTTGAAACTTGATATTCCGTTTAGGTATCACCATGGGATCTGACACTACGTTATCTGTCAAAATTCCTCAACCGGTAGTACCACTTTACTGGTTGGATTTTTTACTTTATTGCGATTTTCTTAAAAATGGCTCCGACGATTTTCTTTAAACTTGAAATATCAACCACATATTCAAAGAGCCACAACTTTTATTTGAAACATTTCTCCGGGAAAATGCAATGAAGGGCACTTTTGGGGGAGGGGTGGAGTTAGGTTTCCATGTAAAGTGCTATTTCAGTTTATTAGACAGTTCTGTCATATAAATAATGTTAATTAGAATTAAATGTGTTGTTGAAATTCCGAGTTTGAAAAAAATTGGATAACCGGAAGTGCGTTTACTACATGGTTTTTTCGCGATTTTCTCAAAAATCGCTCCGATAAGTTTCTTGAAACTTCTTATATAAACTCCGCATACAAAGATCTACAACTTTTACTTAAAACATTTCTCTAGGAACATTCATTTAGGGACCCTTTTAGGGAAGGGGTGGGGTTATGTTTTTCTTTCAAGTGCTGTCATAGTTGATTATACAATGCCATCATCCAAACAAAATTAATTAGAAATAAACAGATGGCCTACATTCTGAGTTTCAAGAAAATTCTACGTTGTAAATCTTCTAATAAACTGCCTTATTAAATTGTTAAGAATGCCTAACAATGGATTCCCCAACTTATGTTTCATTAAATTATTACTTATGATTCTAGTAATGTGAAGTACAATTGGTTAACCAATGCAAAAAGTATTATTAAAAGAGATATGTTAAAGAAGACATTTCCACAATTGATTTCGACTCAGAAATGTTGAAGAGAATGAAAACTAATGTTTTATCTTGTCATGGGATCCGAATCATTAAATACTCATAGGATCCGAAGAACGAAGAAGCAGACATTAAATGAATAAAACGTTAGTTATTCCCCCACCTAGGCCAGACTAGAGCGACGGCAGAACATTCAGTAGAGTTTTATGATAGTTTCTATAACAATACATCCATTCAGCAACCCATCTACTTACTTTCTATTTACTCAGCCAGTCTGTCTCTTTGCTATTCTCTAGCTACCTAACTTCCATTTTATTGTAAAACCCTTGCAGTTTGTTCTATTTATTACACATTGTCCAGCATATCATCTAGTTTATTTCTTCTTCATCATTCCTAAATTCATCCTCTACACATCTCTCTGCTTCTCACATCCATCTAATTATCGAATTATAAAAATAGGTTACTTCAGTAACACTAGAATAAGAGTTGAAAAGTTCTCACATAGCTCTCATTATAATTATGTTTCTTACGGTTATTGTTTCTCTACTTCCTACTTTTTTTTTTTTTTAATTTAAGGCGCATCAACATCTATAGTCATTGGCGCCCGGAGCCTTCTCAGTGCACTGCCTGTTCTCTCGTTGCAGACAACACTGTCCTTCAAAATCTAAGGGTAACACAGCTGGACTCCTATTTATTACAAAAAAAAAAAATCCCATTTTATATATCTAGAGTAGATAATTAGCCAGTTGAAAACAGCATCTAATACCCATTGTGTCATTTATTTATAGAATTCTAGGCATAACATTTACCTGAATTAAAATTAAAACTTTGCAGTTGTTTACAATTTTTGAGTTCAATTCATATAAATAGAGCGTCAGCAGAACAGTCAAGACAGACTTTTACATCAGTTCTACAACAGTACATCCAGTCAGCAACCTATCCCTTCTTATTATTCAGCCAGTCTGTCTCTTTATTAAGCTACCTATATTCTATTTAACTGTAAAGTCCTTGCAATTTTTGTGTTCTATCATTATACAGTGTTCAGCATATCATCTAGTTTATTACTAATCTCTTAAGACATATATTTTTTAATTGCCCAATTATATGAATTATTTTTAATTTTTAAATTAATTCATTCTCTTTATTTGTCGAAAAAATCAATTTTTTCGAGAAAATTCCAAATAATTTCGAAACTTCTTCAATAAATTTGCACTTTGGGTAAATCTATTTTCTTCAAATTTGGAATTCTTGCCTATTTAAAATGCACTTTAATTAATAAATAGGGTGTAAGAACTATACATTATACTGAAGTGTCATTTTAGTGGAAATTTAAAAGTTGCAGCAATTCTTCAAAATTTTCCTTGCACGTAAAAATAATCCAAATAAAAAAAGTGTGTTGAAGACTGTACTGGGATCCGAATCATTACAGATTCATAGAATTCTGTAATGGTACCGCAAAGATAATGCAACCACAGCAGAGAGAACAGAGAGAAGAAAGGCCCTCTCTGGTTAACAGAGACTACTCTCTGACTTAAGCAGGCTAGAGTGGGAGAACCTGAGTATATAAGCCAGTGGGAATCTATCTAGATATATCTATCAGATTAATATAATGGAGTTGTTGAGAAAAGAAATAGGGTTTGATTGAAAAAACGAGATATGAAGACACTGTTATAATGTAGCTATAAGTTTACACAAACTGCACTGGACTTTATAATGAAACTAATAGAATAAAAGGTTGCAGTAGAGATATGACACGATGCGAAGTATGGTTGAATCTGATAGATATATCTAGATAGATTCCCACTGGCTTATATACTCAGGTTCTCCCACTCTAGCCTGCTTAAGTCAGAGATAGTCTCTGTTAACCAGAGAGGGCCTTTCTTCTCTCTGTTCTCTCTGCTGTGGTTGCATTATCTTTGCGGTACCATTAAAATTCCGAAAAGCGAAGAAGCGGACATAAAATGAATAAAAAGTTAGTTACTTCCTACCTAGGCTAAACTAGAGAGCAGGAAGAGTTCAATTCATATAAATAGAGCGTCAGCAGAACATTCAAGACATTCTTTCTAGGTCAGTTCTACAACAGTATATCCAGTTCAGCAACCTATCCTTTCTTATTATTCAGCCAGTCCGTCTCTTTATTAGTTATCTATCTTCTATTTAACTATAAAGTCCTTGCAATTTGTATTTTCTATTCATTATTATACAATGTTCAGCATATCATCTAGTTTATTTCTAAAACTCATTTCTAAAGTTCACTCTCTCCTTCACACATCCATTATAAAGACCTAATTATTCTACATGGAAAAAGAACGGCCATTTTGGAAAAAAAAAATCAATAAAGTCGCAGTTTCTTTGATGGATTTTGTCCGAAACCATCATGTCAGATGGGAAAACCTAAACAGGGTGTTTCAATACTACCACTTAAAGCAATAAGTGAAAATAAAACACAACAGTTGGCCAATCGGAGATTTACGTTTTTGCCTGATCTGACTTGCTAAATCCCCCCCACCGCCGGTTCAAATCAAAGCTTTCAAAAGAACAAGAAAAAAGTTTAACAAAAAAAAAAAAGCACATCTTAAAGAAATTGTGTTTGGTTGAGTTTGTTTTTATGAAAGGATCGTATTTGAAATGTAATTGGTGATGTTGTGTGTGTCTTTGTGCTGGTGGTTTGAGGCGTGAGCGGTTTAGTAAAAGGGCTTGTGTTTGTAAGTGTTAAGAGAGAGAATAATTAAGAAAATACAAGAATAAGAAATAATTAAGAAAACACTGGTAGATTAAATTAAATATACTTATTATCTTGAAAGAAATTTAAATGCTATTCAATAACACAGCAATATTAATTAATTTACTGAATTTAGTTGGAATAAACTCTTATGTTATAACTTAAAACTGGCAAAGTCCTGATGTGTTCTTCTCGGTGTCTACAACAAAACTTTCTTAAAGGAATATCTTCCAATTGTTCGCTCAATTCCTCCCCTGTGAGAAGAAGGGGGTAAAACAATGCCATCAAGGTTCATGAACTTTTCCAGTAACTGTACTCTTCTATCTGTGTTAACCTTTTTTGCGAACGAGCTTGCATTTTCTCATAATTTTAATTATTTTCTTTAAATAAAATAGATATAATTTCTTGCATCAATCACATATTGCTTTTATGCTAATTATTAAGAGTGTTTTTTTTTTATTTAAAGTCTATAGCAAACAGATGAGATAATAATATATTAAATAATATTATTATATTATATAAATTTAATAACCATCTAATAATTTTGCTCTTTCAACAGTTCAATTTGTGAATGTAATATTTGGAGAGGATGAATAGTTTAGTAATCCATATAAAAGGTAAAAATTTGTTTGGTAAGCTTTTACCAAATCTTCCTCTTTCTTTACCATCATCATCAATACCAACCAACCAACCAACCAACTAACTTTGTAAAAAAAAAAAAACTCTCCATTTAATGGAATCAAAGTTTTTTTTTTTTTTTTAGAATAGCGTCTATATATATTTGTATATTAAAAGAACAAGTTGGTGGAAAGGGTTTAAATAAAATTGTATAAACTAATACAACATAGCAATGAAAAGGGGAAAGAAATAATTGTATGTTGGAGGATAAAAGAAGGAAGTAAAGAGAAAAAAATAAATAAATAAACGAAATAAAAGAAGGAAGTAAAAAAAAAAAAAAAAAAAAAAAATATAGGAAGAGAGAGAGAGAGACCGAAGAAGAAGAAGAAGAAGCAAGAGAAAAAGGAAAATGGAAAAAAGGGGGGGGAACTTATTTATTTCAGTTTTCAAAGAAGTGTTTTAAAGCCTCACTTTTATTATAACAAAGTTTACATGTTTTTACGATAGAGGGAGCTAGTGGTGGGCCACAAGAGTTTTGTAATAAAAGGGTATGGAAGGGAATTGGGGAAAGGGATGGTGGTTTTGTTAAAAAAAAAAAAAATAATAAAAAAAAAATTGGTTGAGAAGGGCAAAGTTAGTAGTAGAAGGCCTTTTGTCCCTTAGATGAATTACTACTCTACTACGTTTTGAACAAGTCATTTTTATATTTAAAACAAAAAAAAAAAACATAAGAAATAACCTGTATGTACAATAGTAGGGTCCATGGCACTTGTCTATATATTATATTCCATTTTAATGTACTCATAAATAGTTTTACTCATATTGCCAACTGTATAAAAATATAAATATTACTTTTAATAAATAATATATTAAATAAGAGTAAAAAAAAAAAAATAAGAAAATTGTATCACAAATATGTAAAGGAAAATAATAAAAAAAAAAACTCTATTTTTAGTTACAAATTATTTATATTGAAAGTTTTTTCTTTTATTAATTTTTTTTTTTTTTTTTTTTAGCCAAAACCCTCCCAACTTGTTTTTTTATTTTTTTTATACCAATATTTGCGAGTTTAATTTTCCTCCTAAATAACTATGAATAAAAATTATTAAAGGAAAATAATAAACGATAAACAAAAACAAAAAGTAAAGTTTTTTTATTATTATTTTTTATGTATATATATATTTTTTTTTTTTTATTATTTTTATTAAAGTTTTTAGAAAAACGTCCCGGGCGTCCCCTTCCACCCCCCATTCACTAAACATATATACAAAGCTATGAAGGAGTGGGAGTGGGAGAAAGAAAGAAAGTTATTGTAATATTTTTGCGGCCTTTGTTTATTTTAGTTTATTTTATAGGATTGGGCCATAGAGTTTAGCAAACATCCTTTATTTTGTTTTTTTTTTATTTCATTTAAAATTTTCTAGAATGAAAAATTTACAAAGTTGTTGCAATGAAAAAAAAAGAAGAAAAATCTCCTTGATCAATAAAAAAAAAAAATAAAAAAAAAGGAAATATTAGAAGCAGCTGTGTTTTTAGAACAAAAACAAAACAAAAATCATTAACTTAGAAAGGTAGGGATTAGCTCAGTGGTAAAGCGTTGGACTAGCAACGCGGAGATCTCCGGTTCGAATCTAGCCCGTGCTATCTTTAGATTTTTTTTCTCTTCCTAGGAGCTTTCTACAGCTCACTGCCGAGTGATGGATAGTGTTGTCTGTAATGAGAGAACCCTGTCCGGAGACTGGCAGTGCACTGAAAAGGCTCCAGGCGCAATTACCATAGATGTTGACGCGCCTTAAATTAAATAAAAAAAAAATAATTAACTTAGAGAAAACTAAAAAAAAAAAAAAATTGAAACAATATCTGAGAGCGTGATAGGATGGAAAATTTATTCTTTATTTAAGATCACAGGTGCTACAGTTTGTGTACAAGAAAAAATAAGAGAGAAGAAGAGAAGTGTAACAGTTTTTCGGAAGAAAAAAAAAATCTTATGTTAAATACATCCATACTACTTTCTCTTGCTGCAATTTACAAAGTTGTGATTGATAAATTTTCTCCAAACTTATACTGTTTACAAAATGTTAACTTATCTTCGATATTATAAATATCAATTGGGAGAATTATTTTTTTTCTTTATTTAGTAAAAAGAGGCGTGATTGATAAGTTATCCATTGATAACCATCATTAGATGCCGCATAGCAGGTTGCGGGGCCAACGGAGCTTTAGTCGTCTTCGAGGATTATCCGGATGTGAGAGAATGTGGAATTTGAAGGGAGAGATTACTATGGGATTTTTGCTAAGGTGAATTATGATTGGAAATCTTCAGGTCAGTATGGATTGTTTTGTTCCGAGACATAAAAAAGAAGAATCGACGATACACAACGTTGCATTGGTCTATTGGATTACTTCGTTTTATAGTTCCATAAAGATTTAGTACCAAAATGGTGCAAGCTGAGCGGTTAAAATCGTCTTTTATTTTGTGGAATCAGTTTGTGGAGTGTTTGCCAAGAAGTCGATAGAAAAGTCTGAAACGATGGTTAAAGGAAGTTCGTTTGAGTCTAGTATGGGGATTCCAAGTCAGATGTTTGTCTAAGTAAAGTCCCCAGATAACGAAGATAGTCGGCAGGTGCTATAAGATTATTGTAGAGGTTGACTGGTGAGATTACTTTATTATTTAAAGAGAGTGCTATTATTTAGATTTGTTCGTGTTGATTTTTATTTCCCATTTGGTTAGCCAGGTTTCTAATAATTGAAGATGATATTGAAGCATACGTTTAGAATGAGGTTTCACCTTATGAGATGAAAGGTTTGCCGTATCATCGTCATAAGTAAAGATGGTGTATTGGAGGAAAAAACTAAATTACTAAAATGACTTTTTTTGAGGAAATTATAAATTCCCCTCACTCCCCGAAAACTCCTTTAAATGGACCATCCCCGGAGGAAAAAAATTTCAAACGGATACGATAGGTCTCTCTGTTTTGCCAAATTCAATGAAATCGAAAAAATGGAAAAACTGTTCAGTGAAAACGCACTTTCAGTCAATCGATTTTTCTTGAAACTTAGAATTTTGGCAACATATCTAATTCTAATTAATTATAATATCATAAACTATAATAAGTACTTTAGAGAAAAACAACAACTCCCAATGACAGTGTATCAGATGGTGAAAGCCCTTAAACTCCTTAGTAGGGGAGGGTTCACTTACTACAAATTAGCGGGCATGGCACAATAAGCCTTTGTTGGCTGCGGTGCTGGGGTATAGCCCACCAATATAATAATAATAATAATAATAACATAATAATAATAATAATAATAAATAATAAAATAATAATAATAATAATAATAATAATAATATAATAATACATAATTGAAGATGAAGAAAAAAAAAAAATAATAATAATATTAATAATGATAATATAATTGCAATGGACTCCACTAAATCTGAGTGACCGATCGCCTCAAGCAAACAAAGGGTCCAGAATGTGCCAGAAAGAAGAAGATAAGAACATGGAAAGCCAAACAATTGCACGGGAAGTTTGCATATGACCTTGAACGACCGAATGTCGACAAATCAGCGTCGAACGCATGGATTAGGAACGGCGAACTTTTCCCGAAAACAGTTGTGTTCATGGACCAGGTCATGGGCACCAAATATTGTAAAAGGCATATATTAAGGACGCTGCAGTGACAGATGATGTCTGCAGACGGTGCCGTAAAAAAACCTGAAATTATTCACCATTATTAAAGAATGTTCGGTTTTGGCCCTCAAGGAATACACCAAGCGTCATAACAATGTCGCTAGAATTGTTCATCGAGAACTGGCGATTAGATGTGGTTTCCTAGAAGACATCCATGGCTGCACCATATTATAAGTATATTCCATCCCGAGTGCTGGAGGACAGTAGATACCGCCTATATTATGACAGATCTGTAATAACTGACTGGAATGTTAGTCATAATAGGCCAGATATCATCCTTGAAGACAAATTAAG
The DNA here is from genome assembly GCA_011037195.1 of Triatoma infestans. NCBI lineage: Eukaryota > Metazoa > Arthropoda > Insecta > Hemiptera > Reduviidae > Triatoma > Triatoma infestans. The sequence goes on from JAAEAF010007392.1 coordinate 42,682, forward strand.
GAAGCATGTAAAAATTAATAGACATCGCTGTGCCCAACATACATGATTTAAATAAAACTGAAGCAAAGAAAATATGCCGAGCTTGGGGAAGAAATTACAATATGGAGTAGCAGAGAGAGAGTCACGGTTGTTCCTCTTGTCATTTCCACACGGTTGACTGGAATTGTCCCCAAATGCCTACACGATGGTATCACGCGTCTCAATATTCATCCCAAATAAACCACTTATATTGAAAAAGGTATCATTTTGGATACATGCCACATTGTGAGGCTATTCTTAAATAATCAATGAAAATGTGCTTGAAATAACCCACACCTTTCTTAAAAATAAAAATGCCAGCATCAGCTGAGAAAAAATAAATAATAATACACTTTCGGTTGATGGCTTTTGCCAGAAATCTTCGTGATTGATGCGGTGGTAATACGTAAAACGGAATTACCAAGTTTGAGCTTCCCGCAATATTCACGTATTTGAGATATTCTGTTATAACATAAAACACACACAAGCCATTCGCTATAATGAATTTCCCAGGGAAAACTCGATTTCGAAAAACTGCCACAATCCGTTCTTACTTCCTCTTACTAACTAGCAAGTAAATAAGAGAATTTCTGCGAATATTAGATGATAGATTAAAAAGTTAATGAAATATCATTTTACAACAGATAAAAGTGTATTTAATGTCAATTTGTTTAAAATTATTTCAGATAATTTATAATTAGCCCATTATTATTTTCACAGGATTGCGTGTTATTAGAAACTTGTTAGAAAAGGATTAATAATGAATTGTTATGACTGTACGTATTGCAAAGTCATTTTCATTCGTTAAAGTTGTATAAAAGAAGCCCCCCCCCCCAATCAGTTGGAATGGAAGCGGTTGTAGTAGGCCAGCTAGACCCCACCCCCCAACCACACCAATAGTGAGATTTATTATGAACATATGTTGTCTGCACCTGACGCTGGTGTAACCTGTGCCACATGTACCTGCCACCTAGATCGAGCATTTTGTTTTTTCTTTTCTCTTCTTTTTTTTTTTTTAATATATTTTATATAATCTGTGACCTTGTCATTATGTTGTTAAAGGATAGGTATATATGTTGTGCAAAAGAGGAAGCAATCTTTAGTTTCCCGTTAAAATTAGTATAAAGTATTTATTTCAAAAAAAAAAAGACACCTAAATCACTAGATTGACAGCTACTACCACATAGTCCATTCCCCAGATACACGCTAATCATCTCCATACAATATGTTCTTATATTATAATAAACTAAAATAAAATAAAAAAAAAATTAAAAAAATCTATACAAATTGATAATTTATTCCATTTTATTTTTAGAATTTTATTGAAAATATTTTTTTTTTTTACTTTTATACACGAATGCTGTCAATCATGGATATAATTTCGATTAAATAATTTGAAAGTATTTTACTTCCTTTTTTACTCGTAGTAAATGGAAGTATTGATATGTGTCAAATTTTTCGATTTGTTTATGTTTATTGTTTAGTTGGGCTGGCCATAAAAAGGTGATAGAGGTTTTTATTTGTACACCTGCACGGCCTAATGTGGAGCGCCCTATGTCAAAACCAACAAAACTTGTGCAAATTTAAATTTAAACCAACCAAACCCACCCTCCCACAATACCCCTCTTATCCCCTTTTTTGTACAAAAAAAAAAAAAAAAAAAAAGAGTTCAAAATAAAAGTGATAATTTAATAGATTAAATGCTGTTCAGCGAGTAATTTCGCAAGATATACAAGACAAATCGGTTAGGAGAAATACAAAAAAAGCATTTTTGAGAAAATTTCAATAAATTCAAAAAATTTATCCTATAAAGTCCCAACTTCCGGTTAACTGATTTTCTTACAAAATATTGAATTTTCTAAAAATGATTCTAATGTTATTAAATATTATGTGGATGGTAAAAACCGTACGTTATACTTGGTGATATTTTAAAGGAATGCATAACGCTAATGTTCCTATTGAACTTTTCTAAAACAATTAATTTTTCTCAAGAAAAAATTTAAAAAAAAAAAAAACTCGTAGATATTTATGTGTGAAGATAATATCTAAACCAAGTTTAAAGAAAAATGTTGAGCCGTTTTCGCAAAAATCGCGAAAAAACGAACAATCGCGAAAAAAACAAAAAATCATTCTGTAATGTCAAACTTCCGATTGATGGATTTTTTTTACCCGAAACTTTCGTGTCAGATATGATGATAGTATTTAAAAGGAATTCCAAGTTTGAGCTTCCTGCGGTTTTTTTTTCATTTTTTATGATATTTTGTTCACTTGTATATTAGATTATATTGGCAGAAGCGGAAGGCGAGCCTCATTCCAGTGTGACTTGCATAAAGAGGTCTAATGTGGATTCCCTAAAATCATAGTACATCCTTCCAGCTTCGCCCTCTTAATCAGGCCTAGCAATGCTGAGAGCGGCTCCGTCATGAAGCTCATAGCTTCGGGGTTGCTTGTCCCCAGTTGAAGAAATTTGTCCTCATCAGACCGGCACATTCACAAAGGATGTGTACCGGGGTTTCCTCCTCGGTCCTGCGAAATCAGCATGCCACATTATCTACAAATAGTAGTTGATGCATATGCCTATCCAGCCTACAATGGCCTGTTTATAGGCTCACTATTAGCCTTATATCCCTTCGGCTATGGCTCATTAGGTCCCTCGTAAACTTAGGTAAATGTCTTTTAATAAAGAATTTAGCCTGCCTGTGCCTCGATGTTGGTTTCCTACCATTGCAGACGCTGGTGTTCTATCCACTCCTTGTCAGAAGCTTGAATCAGGCTTCTGCGCAACTCGTAGAAGGGCTTGGGAACCATAAAGGTATCCTTCGAGCCCTCTCTCGCAAGGGCGTCCACCTTTTCGTTGCCAAGGAACTCCGCATGTCCCGGCACCCAGGCGAGTGTCAACTTATTTCGAGCACCCACCTCGATAAAGGCAGATAGTAAGTCCCACACCAGGCTTGAGACTATTTGGTTTGAAGAAAGTGCCTTCAAGGCTGCCTGACTATCGAAGTATATGGCCATTCTCCTATCCTCCAATCCCTACCTGGTAAACTCCTTAGCGCAGAGTTGTAAAGCTACAACTTCGGCCTGCAAGATCGTTGCATATTTCTTTCTTTACTTTAGGCTCGCCTCCATAGACCCCAGTTCCGAAACTAGTCGAAGTTTTGGAGCTGTCTGAATACTAGACCGAGCTGCCAAGCAGTGAGGGATCCCTGTTCGGTATGACAATGTTTAAGTTCCTTTCAAAATAAAACTTAGGAATCATCTTGTCAGTAGGTATACCAAGTAAATGGTCAGCCTTAACTTTCTCAGTCAGCCTCTGGTTATCAAGGTCCTGTGAAATGTTATTGGTGTGAGATGTGTTGTAGTAGTTTGTGTGGCACAAGCGGTTTTGTAAAGGGCTTGTGTGTATCTTTGAGATAGAGGTATAGAAGTATCAGAAATAAGAACTAACAATAAAAACTAACAATAAGAGCTAACAATAAATATATTCTATTAAAATAATAACTACCAGTTATTTGCAATGAATGTATAAACTTATTAATGTATTGTATTGGAAACTAGTTAGATTGATTTTACTTAAGGTTAATACTTAAACTGGCACTGATGTTTACTGGAAGAATGTCTAGTTTAGACTGTTGTTGTTTGAAGGCAGAATGCAGACTGTGGTAAGAATGCCTTTTCTTCTTAATCCTCCCTTGTGAGAAGGGGTGAAAAGACAAAGTTACCAAAGTTCTGTGAACTCTAAAAGACAAAGCTAACCAGATTCTTTGAACTCTTTCTGTACCTATAGTCTTCTACGTGTGTGTACCCTTTTAGCCAGCGAATGTTAGCTTTTTCTTGATATTTTACATATAAAATATATTTGAAAATATATATATCTGGCATCCATCACACCTGCCTAGAGGTAATAGGTGGCGGACCCTGCAGGATCCTACGAATTCCCATTCTGGCCACGCCTTGAATGAGAATATGTAGTGGTGGTAGATTAAGGAGGACCTCCAACGCCGCAGTCGGGGTGATTCTCATGGCCCCCGTGGCACCCAGGATACTTGCCTTTGGATCCCACTCAGCCTCTCCACCGTCCCCACCTTCTGCAGAGTCTTGGTCCACCAGATCACCGACCCATATATAATCATGGGTCTAATGAGCCTGGTGTAAATCCAGAGGGGTAAGACTGGGGAACGAGCTCCAGTTTCTTTCAGTTGTGTATACACAGACCATTTGCTAAAAATAATGTTTCGTATTCAGGGAATCTCAAAACAAATATGTCCGGTAATTTCAAAAATCTGACACGATCGCAATACTTCCTCTCTCAATAAGAGAGTAAGAGAAATTTAAAAGACATTAGGAGAGGATGAATTCCCGGAATGTGAATCTGCGATATTTCAAGAATTATAGAAGTTATTCACTTTAGATTTTTTTTTTTTTTTTAAGTTTAGAAAAAAAAGATTTATTATTTTTGTAAAAGTTTATGAGATATAGTATTTTATACAATACATTAAAAGGACAGAGGAGATATTTACTGTACATAACATTTTATAAAGGACATAAAAAAATTGTGGTAGAGAAATAAATCAAATAAAGTGCAATTTATAACAAGTGAAGTGAATAAGAAGGATACGTTGTCGATATCAGGTGGTTTGGGCATCCACTGGAGAGAAAGAGAAAGAGAGGAAAGTGAGAGAGGGAGTTTGCAATATTTGGAACCAATCATACTCTCTTCTCTTTTATTACAACTTCCATTTATATATGTAGTTCAATATCTATATATATATATATAAAAAGAGAAGACATTAACTAAGAACTTTTAGTCGTAAAATAACTAAGAGTGGTACAGCTATGATGGATAGTATAACTGATTTTATTACGTGATTACATAATAATACCATGTGATGGTACATTTAGCCTATTAGTATTAATTATCAATACTTTCTTTTAAAGTGAATAAAATATTATATTGTCTAATGAACCAATATAAAATTGGTAATTGAATTAAAAGAAAAACAGACACTTTTCTATTATTAATGAGCTGTTATATCCGGGACTGGAGGGTGAAATATTTCAGCCATTTGCAACTGACCACAACCGAAACTCTTAACTACAAAGTACAAACTAATATTTATATCGGCATATTATATATATTCTTTTTTGAAACACTCCATCAACTTTTCCAGCTGAAATCTTTGTCATTTTTAAACTATGCCCAAAATCTTAGAATTAAGGGCTCAATGGGTATAGGAATTGCAATCTTTTCTGACAGTCAAGACTCTGAAGGCGTTTAGATCGAATATTGTCGATGAATGCCATAACAAGCTGCAGTTCCTAGCAGATCACCACAGCTTGTATGTAGCTAGGCTACGTACCAGAGCACGAAAGAATAAATCAATGAAACAAAGAGACGGGCAGATTGGCAAAGGAGAAAGCCGTGTGGACGGACATCCAACATCACTGAATCTATTTCGCAGCATCTCGTACAATACTGCTTGTTTTTTTGTTTTTTTTTTAATTAAAGGCATGTCAACGTCTATGGTCACTAGGCGCTCGGAGCCTTCTGAGAGCACTACCAGCCTCCGGACAATGTTCTCTCGTTACAGACAACACTGTCTATCACCGTACAGTGAGCTGTAGGGGCTCCTAGTAAGAAAAAAACCTAAGGGCAGCACGGCTGGACTCAAACCGCATGCTCCTCCGCCTGGTATTCCAGTGCGCTAACCTCTGAGCTAATCCCTTCCTCATCCTCTATGTGAAGAGTACTGCAGGGTAAAGACATTCCATGATTTTCCTGGAAGACCCACTAAAGCCTTGAACAACTTAACTCCTAGTCAAAATGAAACGTGAGAGCTAATTAGGATCAACTAGTCCGGTAATAGAACGCTTTTAAGAAAACATCTAAATAATAGCATAGATCAAAGCAACTGACCCATCTGTAGGAAATCTGGCCAGGAAGCAGAAACACCATCTTCATCTTACTGGCGACTAGGAGTGCTCGCAAGGAATTTCTAAAATTTGATGCCAAACTTTCGCGTTTAGTAAATCGAAAATCATTTCTGGCGTTTCTAAATAAACTGATTTGATTTGAAATCTGTTCAGGATGAACAATGGGCCCTCTAGTGGCCTAAGTGTATCTTCTTCTCTAGTTCCAAGTCCTAGATTAGATTAAAAATGAAAGTAGTAAAGTATGAAAGTAGATAAGTATGAAATATTTTTTACTTATTTTAGTTGAGAACCTGAACAACTACATAAGACTTACATACTTATTCTCTTCTTCACTGGTAACGGAGTCTTCATTTACATGGAAATCGAACAGTTCTAAACAATAGATCTAGTTTTGAACTAATCAGATTCTCTAACTGATGAAACAGATTCTATACTCAGCTAATCCCTTCCCTAAACAGATCTAATTATTATGCATGGTAATTAGATTGCATGAAATGCATAATACAATTCAAATAGTGCATCATTTTCATATTAACTAATTTTTTACAAACTGAAAACACTCACACCCTATAGAGTCCCAAATTTCAAAACTTTTCAAAATTAAAATTGCAATGCCAAAAATATATATTAAATATTCACTAAAACTGTTATTATTAAATTGTTAAAATAACAAAATAATGTTTATTGTTAAAAAGTGATAATTGATAAATATTATTTCAACATTTATAAACATTTATGAAGAATTGAATAAAAATAACTTAGAATAACCGTAAGTTTAAGAGAGAATAAACAGCAATTAATTAACAAACTGTCCAAAGCAACTGGTTTAAGGACTTGTGATAAAAAGTGATGACGATTAATGAAACCAGTTTGGGAGAAATCCATTAGTATAAAAGACCCAAACAACTAAGGAATTAATTTCTGTATTGAAATCGTTCAAAAGTATTTAATAATTAAAATGTTTGAGCAAGTTTAAAATGATAATTAATTTTTTTTAAAAATTATTGAATAATTTACGTTTGAAATGAACTGGTACAAATTGTTTATGTAGTAGTATAAGCAAGCTTTATTAAAACAACATTGCAGTAATTGAAGTAAGAATTATTTTTAGCTGACAGATGGCTAGACTGCAAAATTCTAGTAGATGACAGGCTACTAAAACAGGGCAAATCGGTGACGCCCATTGTTTATCAAAGCATTCTTGAAAATGGGCGAACGTCTGAAACCGGCATGATCACAAAATTAAGTGGACATTTCGAGTCTTGCCAACCGTTACCATTATTTAGGTTTGACATCATCAACAACAACTG
>JAAEAF010007393.1:0-15884 GCA_011037195.1 Triatoma infestans
TACTTCCTCTTACTAGGAGTAAGAGAAAGTAAAAATAAACTGTGTGTTTCTATCAATACGATGGAACTAATTTTTTGATTTTACGTTAATTCGTCAACATATTTATTGACTGGTCTTGCTAGAAAAGAAAATTCATAGATGGTGTTGGGTAGGAGGTAAGTGTTGCCAGGATCTTGATCAACAATATTAAATGTTTGTAATTAATAGGAAGGTAAAGTTAATTAAGTCGAAAATATTCAAAATTAAGCTGGTATTGGAAGTAACTGTGTTAATTCTATTTTGCGGCAAAAATTCGAAAAGTATAATATGGTAATACTGGTTATTTGTCTAAAAAAAAAAAAAACTTTGGCACAACAGTCCATGAGGAACCAAAGCTTGACAGACGGCGATTTTTATGAGTGGGCGTGCGTTGGGCGCCCACCGCGGATTTCCCTTGCCGTTTAGTTCTGACCTTCACTACCTACGTGTGCTACCAACTGGCTTCCCACCTCATGATGTTGGGTCAACACCTCGTTTGTCCTCACAGGGAGGGGAGCTCTTTGTTCAAATCGAATAATAATATTTTGAGAATGAACATTCTTCTTTATATGCTCCTCTGACAATATTTTTGTTTAAATTAGTTATTTGTTGAAGATAAAGTATTTCATAAATGCTTTCCCAAGAAACTGAAAAAATTCTTACTTCGCTTTACTAGACTTAAAGCAAATGAATTTGTTGCAATATTAATTTAATTTTTACTTTCTTTTACTCCTACTAAATTAGTGTCAAATTTTCTAAACAGCCTTTTCCACAGGAAATACATGTTTTTAGGCCCTGAATAAGAAAATAAAAATGTGATCTTAACGGCTGTTATGTGTGCATGAACAAAATATCTTAAAAATGAAAAATCGATGGGAGCTCAAACTTGGTGTTCTGTTTAGGGAACTAACCCCGCATCTGACACGAAAGTTTTGGGGCAAATTTATCAACCGGAAGTTCAATATTATTGCGTTTTTTCAATTTTTTTTTTCTGATTTTCTAAAAAAAAATTGCTCCAACGATTTTCATTAAACTTCATATACTATCTACTTACATAAATACCTATCACCTTTATATGTGAACGATTTCCGGGGAGAAGTGATTGGAAAATTGGGCGTTAAGGTTTACTCTAAAGCACCAGTACCATATATGGTTTAATATTGGTAGAATTCAAAATATGAAGAAAATTGTACAACCGGAAGTACAATTTTACCGAATAAAGTTTTTAAATTTTTTTGAAATTCTCTTGAAATGAACTTTACTTTCTTTAAAGTTGGAATGCTTATTGCTCAAATAAAGACATGACTTTTATTTTGAACATGTTTCTGAAAAATGAATTGTTTTTAATGGGTTTCTGGGGAATCTTCAGTTAAGTTAAAATTTAAATTGCCTCTACAAGCTTTATTAGTTGAGACTGAGAGCATTTCCATAGTAGTTATACATCACCTTTTTAATAGTAAGCCCAACTAAATGTTATAATTTTTATGAAGATTTATCCATTAAATTTGTATTAAGAGAACGTCGCATGTGTTCACACGAGAATATTTTTTTTTAAATAAAATGCGCAAAGCATAACAGACTACTAACTCAGTAATTAGTTTTTGTTAAATTTAAAACAAAGCGATATAACAGGTTCTATTTAAGGTTTAATATTTAGTTAGTGTACCTGGTATGTTAAGGGAAATGAAACTGTTGATAGATGTCCATTTGGGAATGGTGAATAAGATATACACCAGGGAAATGGCCCCATATTGGCATTGTAGAACCCCAAGGGGTTCAGTCGATTCTCCCCAATATTCCGAAAGTGATAGCAATTCCAATGGGACTTAACAATAATATTATTCGCAAATCTTTTTTTTTTAAGAATTGCCTTCTTGTTGAGATAGTTCTATAAAAAATTTCTATTTCTTGAATACGCTAATATTGATCTCTTTTACATAAATTGGGGTTCAGTTTCGTAGTTTCTTTCTAAATTCGTGTTCATTCAGCGCTTAGCATATTTGGAAAATTTTACATTGTTCTGTAAAATTGAGATAGAAGTTAATTTCTAGGACTGTAGGATTCTAAAGCGGTTAACAAATTGAAATAAATTAAAAAAAAATTGGTGCGAAACATTCATGAATATTAAAAAGTTATTACTGAAAACAATTCCTTTAAAATTGGAATTTTTACTTTCTCTTATTACTAAATTTAATTGACTTCAATATTACATGTGTAGCTGAAAAACTAATTAAAATAAAAAAGACATGAAAGAAGTATGGACCTTTAATCTCCTCCAGAAAACCTCTTAAGATATAATACTCGGAATATTGTTTCAAACTAAAGGGCAAAGAAATTTGTCGGATATCCTTATTGAGAAAATTACAGTAAACCGAAAAAATAATCGACACAGATAAGTCACACTTCCGGTCAACCCATTTTCTTCAAATAGCAAAACATATTGTAATGCTTACAATATCTTTGGAAGAATTAATAAATATAAATTGTATCAAACTATATCCTTGATAAATATTTTATGATTTTCCGATGTATATATTTATAACTTTGGGTTTTTTGAAGGTTGGAAGGCACAAAAGAAACAGTTAGTTGAGTCAGAGATACCTGGCCTATCCCTACTAAGGGTAGGCCCTTAGCGCAGAGGGGATAGTTCAAAATGTATATCATAAAAGGAGTGAAATCTGTCATTAGAAAAGGCCAAGTTAGAGAAGCCAGTAGTGAGTGGTAGAAGTGCTTCAAGAAACCCAACGTTCTTTAAGTCAGTGAAAATATTTAATATCTGTAACTTTTATAAAAAGCAATTATTCCCAAATGACAAGACACTTACGTTGTTATATCATGATATTATGATAATTACTTATTTTGATATACGTATATTGTTTAATTTAAATTATATATTTTGAATCTATATATTTATTTGTTTCTTTCATCCTCTCCAACTTCTGTATAAACACAGACCTCACGAGATCCCTTTAGAGAAGATTCCAAATATGAATTATAATAACTAATTATTAATTAACATACCTAATTTAATTTATCCCCCACCCCAATACGAATCATATTACAATATAGTTCTTATTAATTTTATATAGATGATAGAACCGTATAGTATAGAGAAATGGTACCTCAGAGGAAAATTTACCTTCACATCTCCCCTTAAATGCCCAAAAATAATTTTCCCAGAAAAATGTTTCAAATAAAAGTGATATGTATCTTTATATATGTAGTTGTGGCACAATAATCCTATGATCATTGAGGTGCCGGGGTATAGCCCACTCGAAGCTGAATATGTAGTATATATGTAGTTGACATACCTAATTTCAAGAAAATCAGTGATATTTTTCGTGATTGCCTGCTTTTATTTGTGATCATCTACCAGTTTCGGGTGTTCACTCACCATAACAAAGACCTGCACGGAGCAAATTCACTTGATACACTCAACTGTCAGTGTTTCAGACTGTATCAACTATCAAAGTGTATCAATTAATTTTAATCTGTGTAAGTCTATGTTATCACACTGTTTTGACAAAAAGCGTCCTGATGATGGACGAACGCCCGAAACCGGTCGATGACTACAAAAAGAATCAGGCTGTCATGGAAAATATCTCAGATTCTTTCCAACTCTCCGGAACCAACCATAACATTTAAAAAAAGTTGTTGGAGCCGTTTTTGAGACAATGTAAAAGAAGAAAGGGTGTTTGCCCCTTTTATATTTTTTGGTAAACTAAATATGTAATACCGCATTACACCATTGTATTGCGTGTTAAAATATTTAGTGTACCCAAAAAATTTTATGGATGCAACCACACTGTCAGTCCAAAAAATAATCATTAAAATATAGGCATTCAATTTATCCACAATCAATTTCATCAATCAATGAATTTCGGCATTCAAAATTTCCACATTTGGTAAATAATCTAAATAACGGACATATCACTTTCTCTTAAGCCTTGACGATATTGTTAATAACTTTGTTTACAAAATAAAGAGTAAAAAAAAAAAACGTATAAAGAAAGAGTGAAATCTTCATTGAAAAAAAATGAGTGTAGCATGCGTATAGAACTTGGTACCGTTCTATAGAATTTGTGAACCCAGTCATATAGAATTTGGTATCGTTTTTCATGAAAAAAATAAATCTGACTTTGAATAAAAAAAAAAGAAATAAGAAAGTATGTTCCACGTGAAATAAGAATGTTACTACCAGGCTCCGGCATTTTGGAACTTTTAAAAACATTTTTATTGACCTATTTGAATATTTCGGGGGAAAAATTAGGATTTTTACAAAACACACCCTTTATATTAACATTGTAAGGGATTAGGTAATGGGCCATTGCCGTACAAACATCTCATTGATTAGGTAATTATTTTTATGAAAACTTTCAATAACTCATTAGTATTTTTATTATTGTCCAAACCATTAAACCGTGTTAACATCTTTTTATTTCTTTATACGCAAAGCGTAATATATTTGCAATAATCCATATGCTTACTGTAAATTATTAATTAATTTTGTGTTGTTATTTTGTCGGTTTAATAAGGAAAGGATAATACAATATTTATTGTTAAAAGAAAAATCAGTAGCGATAAAAGTAGGCAATAAACAACGATAAAGCAATAAAGCACACTAATACCATAGCAAAATGTAATAAAAAAGGTAAATTTAATATTGTGCAACCTGCCCTTTTTATTATCAGCCTTTAACTTCATACAAATATTATTATATACACCTATATTAATCATCTGACCGCAATGCGCTCTATAGAAGGTTCATCTAATTATTATCACCCAGTACAATGGAATAATGTTCTCTACTGTCGTCATTTAATTATTTAAAAAAACAAAAAAACATTATTGCCATCCATTCAATTATGATAATTAGTATTCTTCTATTATTACTATAAACAATTTAAAATACACTTTATTATTTTTTTTTAAATAATAATTTTCTATGTCTGTAACATTATTAACTGATATAGCTGATATTTTATAATGTTTAACAGTGAAAAATGTTGTGCATATTTAATTGTACGACCGAGGACGATCTACATATTTGATATGTTTATCAATAATAGTCTGACACTGTTGTTTAGAGACTTGGTGAATTGATCCACAATGCTATAGCAACATGCGCTTGGATTTACATGTACTATAGCTTATAGCCAAATCGCGGTACAATGTTTAAGCATCTCGCTTCATGGGCACAAGAAATCAATACGATAACTAACCCCCAACCTAATGATAGAATGTTAAAGACTTTTGTTTTCGAGCATTCTTACAGTATCAGGTTAGTTTCTACGGAAGATAGGTCAAGATTGGGTCCGTCTAGGGTGATACCTGATAATTACTTCCGGTGTTACCCGGTTCTAGAATGGATGGTAGGTCTGGAGCGGCGGTCTATCTTGAGACCGGAGTCATTTGGCATTATCTCTTGGTGAATGGACCATAGTCTTTAGGACGGAGGTTTATGATATTCTTTGTAGTATCTTGGATGAGGGTACGTAGTACAAACTTAAAAGGTGTTTATATCTGCTCGGACAGCCAAGCTGCGCTGGAGGCGCTGAGTTCATGTGTCTTCACTTGCAGGTTGGTGTTAGAATGTTCTAAAAGACTGGAAGAGCTTTGTTCTCTGAAGGATATGCTTCTAGTCTGGGTACCAGGTCACATGGGAATTTTTGGGAATGAGGAGGTTTGGAAATGATAGGTTGGAATGAGGAGGTTGGAAAAGGATAGGTTTGCCAAATTGGGAGACTCTCTCCCTTTCGTTGGTCCCGCGAGCCTACTGTTGGTGTGTCTTTTGGCACATGTTTGTAAGGCTTCCAGTCATGGACCCTTATGGATGAGTACAGTTGGTTGTCGGCAGTCCAAAATGCTCATTGGGGGTCCGGACAGGGCTATTAGTGAGACGTTGCTGTGTCTTCCACGGAGCTCTCTCAGGCATATGGTTGGAACCCTTACTGGACATTGTGGTTTAAGGAGACATTTATTTATTTATTTTTATTTATATATTTATTTTATATCTGTACGTAATAGGGCTCATGACGGATCCATTTTGTAAAGTCTGTGAGACACACATCCATCTTATGACAGATTGTCTGGGTTGTGAGGAAATTAGGTTCAGGACCTTTGGTCGGAACAGGACGTCTGTAGAAGAGCTTAGGCTATTTCCCCTTAAGGTTATTGTCCGATTTATTCGGACTGCGGTGAATCTTAGATGGATTAGACTCCGGTCTGGATATTTGTTCTAGATATTTGACTCAGGATATTTGTTCTAGACCCGGTTTGTTGTTGTTTTTCTTGGGGTAGCTATAAGAGCCCAATGGGCTTTTGGATAGCGTAGGATTTAGTCCCTCCCCACTGGCAAATAATAATAATAATAATAACCCCCACCTAAAAAATATCTAGTTTAAATAATCACACGACTTTCTCTTAATACATCAGAGACATTTTCCGTGGTAGCCTGCTTCGTTTTGTGGTCATCGACCGGTTTCGGGCGTTCGCCCATCTTCAGGATGCGTTTTTCAGATAGTGTGCCAACACAGACTCTTACAGAGACTTAGTTTCACACTCTTCTCTCTTCATTCTCTTCACTCTCTTCTCTTCACTCTTCTCTTAATACAGTTAATACAAATGAAATCCAACATATTCCCTGAAACGCCCCTAAAATCTTCTTCTTCTGGAAAAAAAAAATTGAAATCACATTGCTAAGTCCAAGTATTCCATGTTTAAAGATAATTGATGTAGCCGTTTTCGAGAAAATCCCTCCCTTCCAAATAAAACGAATAGTTCTACATTTGGAGTTTTCCAGATATACTTTGTACTCAAATGGCACTGAAAGGAAAGGTTAATGTTGCCGTTTCCTTTCAGAAATACATTTTCATGGGAAAATGCTTCTAATTAACATGTGCAGTTGGTGTGCAAACATTGAAGCTCTTTTCAAGACAATCGCGATAAAATAAAAATTAATACAGTAAAGTCATCATACTTCCAGGTGCCGAATTTTGATTTTTTTTCAAACGCGACGGTATTCTCAGCAAAGAATATCAATTTTGACGACCTACTCGAGATTTCGCTTTTCGCGATATTTCAACACACATTATTATTATTATTATTATTATTGTTGTTATTATTATTATTATTATTATTATTATTATTACCAACCTCGGGTGGGCTATATCCCGGCACTGCATCCAACAGAGGCTTATTGTGCCATCCCCGATAGTTCCTAGTAGACAAACCCTCCCTCCTTAAGAAGTTTGAGGGCCTTCACCACCAGGTCATTTTGACCTACCATCTCCTCAGGTCGCAACGTACCAAAGGTCAATTTAATTATTGCAACGCAATCAAACAACAGGTGGGGGGGGGCGTTTTCTCCTCTTCCTGACATAATCTGCACAAGGGTTCCGTTCAAATGAGCCCTACCTTGTACAGATGTTTCCTGAACCTACCATGACCCGTAAATAGCTCTCTCTACTCAGACTAAAGTCATTTGGGTCCTTCGTTTGCATAGTCCTGGCATCATCCTTTTACTGTGTATAATACCCGGGCTCCCCCTCCAGAGTTCTTCATGCTAACTGCGACACCACTCTCTAATCGCTGCACGAATTGCTCCACCAGTTATCCCCAGGATCGGCTCTGGACCAATAAACGGAGTGTTAGCCCCGTTTCTGGCTAGTTCAACACACATACTACAGACCACCCACAAAAAAAGCTTCTGTTTAATATTCAGCAGATTTCCATACTTTCTATACTATATTACTATACTATTTGTTTACTATATTTGAATTATTGAAAATTAGATCCAAACCGATTGTTTCTATTTTTATAGACAACGAACAATTGGAATAATGTACTTGTAGAATTTCCTATGGGAGTTAGTTAAATTTAGTGAAATAACTATTGTGAATGTGGGGTCCTTTGGAACTGTAACTTCAAATAATAGCCAAAGGGTAACAATAGAATCAATAGAATCATTAAATCTGTGATTGCTTTCCCCTTATTTGAATATTAAACTTGATTCTAACCTCTTTTATTATTTAAATTCAACGAGAAAATGAATAGTTTTACATTTATTCTAAATAAAATAGTCGCAGATTTTATTTTCTTCAATTAAGAGCGAAAGGTTGGCATGATTGACACTCTCAGTATCCTTCCTTCTCACTTCGATAAACAGAATTCCCATATTAGTATGGAAGACATTAAACGAGCAGTTAGGTATTAGTTTATGATCTTTACTGAATTAATGAATTAACACAAGGAAAGAAATAATATCAAGATGGAGACAATAATTCATTTATATTCTGATATAAAATGTTTGAAGGAGTTTAATCATAAATGATTTATGAATTTCAAGCTGTCAGCTGTCCGATATCAGGTATCAGCTGTCAGATTGTATTGATTCATTTTCCAGTTTTAATATGAATTCTTATAAATATTTAAACGCTAAATATTTTTATTTAAAAAGTAAAACAGAATTTTCACTGAATTTTTCAAGGAGTAAATCCTCACTTGGAATTTTAAGATAACTTGTTTTTGTTTGTCTGTTTGTTCAAATAAAAGAGAGTTTTGTTTCGAAATCACGAACCCAACAGAAGTAAATATTTTGCGTCTTTCTGGGTCCGAAAATGATTTTCGATTTTAGATTTTTAATATTCTTTGTGTGCATTGTATATGTGTACGTTGTGTGAGCAGCTCATCAGGAAAAAGGAAAGTCACGTGTCAAACAATCACAGTACTTTCTCTTGCTGCAGATAATGCAATAAAAATTCATCAATTTTCTTCAAATTTGTAATTGTTACTCAAGCCAAGGTTGCTTAAAAAATAATTATATTTTCGTTATCAAAACTTATTGGGAAGAACTGAAATGCCATACATACTACTCCATAATTAAGAAACTCCATTCCAAAACCTGACAATATTAACCTCGCCCTATAGACGATGTGGCAATATAAGCCACTTCCTGGAGAATTGACACAATCTCTAACAGACTTAATAATGCACTGACAAAACTGACAAAATACTTCAACAAATGGAAAGTACAGATCAAATATCTCACAGTCTGAAAATAGATCAAATAGTCTCACAAAAAGACTGAAGCCATTCCATTAACTAAAGTAGACCGTACATCAATCATAACATTACAGTCAATAGTATACAACACCTTGGTCAGACAGTATCAAATATCTTGGCGTGACAATGGACCGCAGACTTGACTTCACTAAACACATAAAAGACAGAAATATCGCTGGTAAGACAGCCATCAGACTCCTCTTTCCACTTCTCTCCCGCAACTCCAAATTGTCCACAAAAAACAAATTAATCCTTTATAAGGTTATAGTCCGTCCGATGCTCACTTATGCCTGCTCAGCTTTAGATGTAAGAGCAACCTTTCCAAACTCCAAATTGTCCAAAATAAATTCCACCGTTTTGCTACTGACATGCCCCGCTACACATGTCTTCACGAACTAACTGACTCATCCACAATTACTGACTACATAAAAAAACCGACTAACAAAACTTCTGACTAACATCACTTTCACCGAAACCCTCTCTGCCGGTCCATAGCCAGTCACGATATGACTCTTGATTATAGGACCAAACGTATCAAAAACATCCTTAGAGCTAATTTTTCATAAAGTTATTAGGTTTTTCTTTTCTTTTCCCCAGATAATTGTAATTGATTAAACTTGTCTACAGTTAAGCTCACTGGAGTATGTGCATTTATACTCCTGTTTCCAAAGTTTGTATATATTATATGTAAATAACTTGTAAATAAAAAATTCTATCTACCTATCTATCCATAATTAAATGCCTCCTCTCAAAAAATTTATAATCTAACTTCATAGATTTCTAAGAAACTGCTGAAAAAACTTTTTGGATTGGGATTCCCTTCAATTGGGCCAATCAATTAACTTTCATAACTGATTTAAAAATGGAAAAACACCTCCAAATATAAAACTATATACTTTAGTCTCAGTCGCGCCACCCTTTCATCTATACCCCTCCACGGGACCATAATTCCAATGGTATACCGAGTTCGCTGTCTCGGTTTGTACTTTATACAAGCGATTAACTTGGAACCCTCAGACTAGACGGAAGAGACAAGAACTAAACTTCAGACGATTTAAACTTCTTTCTAGACTGCATGACCGACGGTCTAAACTCACAATGCTGCAGTTAATCAAGTTGGTTTTCTTCAAACTGGAATTTTTACTAAGCCTATAAATATAAAATATAAATAAATAAATAAATGGTGGCGAAGTTTATAGTTGTTGCAATTTAGGGGCATAAGTATTATTGTGAATTAACATTCTTCCCATTAATCTGTTTTCATCAAACTGGGAATTCTAGCAGAAAAAGTGGAACCATATTTGAGACAAACGAGAAAAAGTGAAAAATCTATCATCATACTTCCGGTTGATACATTTTGACTGAATCAGATACAGTGGTAATTATTACTAAACACATACAGAAGATAAAGACCAATTGCTAGAAACTTTTTTTATTTGTTTTTATCCATAGAAGATCTCAAAACCTGTATTTCCTGTAACAATTCAATATCATATATTTGACAGGATCACAATTCTTCCCACTTATATCAGAAACAGAAAGTAAGGAAATGAGAAAAAGAAAGAAATATCCTCTTTCCACAGAGCACGGACGTATATCCCTTTGATCTAGATCCAACATCCTCTTCTTTGTTAAATAATGGTTCTTTAGAATTCTGTCAATGAATCGTTTCCATTCAAAATTAGTTTTGTTATTCAGATATTCATTTTTTTTTTTAGTCTTTATTTAACTTTCATTATCTTCTTGATTTATTGCCAATAATATCCGCCCTGGTAAGGCAAAGATTTTAATCTCTAAAAATGAACAACTAACTTTTAATAGAGTAAGATCAAAATGTAATTTATTGCTCATACATAAGATAGATTGGCCAGAATGAATCAAACCAGTAAAATTTTGAAAATGTATTCGTAATTTTGCTAGAGGCACTCTCATTCACTATAGAAAGATGCATCTTCTACATTTAACAATAGCTTTAAAATATATCAATACTATTGCATTTAATTGAACAAAATGGGTCATAACAAAGTTATCTAGTCTTCTAGAATTATTGTTTTAAGAATTGCATTACAATAGTAAGTTTTTTGTTGATTAGTATAGAACCACTTGTCAGTGAGATATTTTAAACTGCACCAGTGGCTGGCTATCTGTAAGACCTCCACAGCTTTGTATCCAATGCTATTATGATCTTGCACTCTCGTGGACCGTTCCAGATGGACCCTTCACTGACTATGGATGAGATAATTTAATATTTCAAGGGAAATTACGGTGAGACAATCAGAATATCTCCATGATAGTTCTCGTTCTGTTTCCTCTGAACGCTAATTAAATATTTATTATTGAAATAACATCCATACTATAAAATCAATAATTAATTTTACTAAAAGGTTTTTGTAATAATTTAATTAAATATTAAAATCAATTACTTTCTGTAAACTATATTTTAAATTGAAATTTGAATCATAAATGGGAGTATTTGAATAGGGGATTGTATTAAAATAAATTTTGTAAGCAAGGTTTAATTTACAGGATTAAACATTCTGCTGGCTTGTTATTTAGATCCTAATGACTTGTGACATCCTATTTAATATATATATATATATATACATCCATATATCACGTTTAACGTCCATAAATCACAACCTAGTAACCACTTAGGATATATTTTAGGTTAGAGCCTATTTGTACCATTTGTACAAGTCGTGATGAGAATACATAATACATGACTGTAGAATGGTTAAGTTACTTTCAAATTTACCATATTTTGGTTGAACTTTATTCCAATTTAGGTATTCATGAACTGTAGTTAGAGCTTGTTCTTCAGTTCATGCTGTTAATGTACAAATTCTAAAAACATTCTGGCTCAGTTGAGAGGGATTAAGGCCATAGATTCGCAGAATGGTCGGCTGGAAGACACCGAATGATAAGAACATTTAAGCCTATGCCGTATGCAGGCGAGGTGGTGTGATGGATGCAAGAAACTTGAAATAATATTATATATACGGTTAAGAGATAGAATTATTAAGAATAATTAAGAAGTCACCACTGTTAACAATTATATATAATCTTCCAAATAATTACTACAAGTTATTTGATATTATAAACTTATTTAATTTATTGTGAAACTGGCACAGATATTTAGAGAGCGATTCCTGAAGTAGTGTTTCGATGTTTCCACCTTGATTGGTAGCACAAGTCTGTCCTTAAAATATCTCTTCTCTTTGTTTCTTCAATTCCTCCCCTGTGAGGAGAAGGGGTAGTACAATTGCCATAATTGTTCTTGAACCGTACGAGTAACTGGACTTGTATACCTGGTCTTGTCCTTTTGCAAGGGAATGGTCAATCTTTTTCCTAATTTTGATTTATTTATAATTTAATATTATTTCAAGTTTCTTGCATCCATTACACATACAAGCCCTTCTCGCTAAAACGCTCACGCCACAAGCTACCAACACATCATCACAACAAAACATTACAGTGGCTTGTCCGGGCCTCACAGTTTTTTTAAAGGTCTCAATTTGTAACTTCATAATGTCGAAAAAATATAATATGTATATACGGCGTTCGTGCCCATTATGATTTGAATAAAAATAAAAATAATAATATAATGTAGGGGGAGGATTAGCTCAGCGGCTAGCGCACTGGACTAGGCAATACGGAGATCGCGGATTTAATTCCAGAGACGCTGCCCTTAAATTTTCTCGCCCTAGAAGCCTCTACAGCTCACGATTGTCTGTAACGGGAGAACACTGCCTAGAGACAATAGTACAATGCGAAGGTTCTAGCCGTCAATAATCTCAGATATTGACGCGCCTTAAATTAAAAAAAAATGAAGTATATTTATAATACTGTATTTATGAATACATAAATCAGCGATTCTGATATATTACATTAGTTGTAAAATAAATAGAATAAATACAAAATAAATTCAATAGCCGATTGTTAATTAATAATCAAACAACCACAATAACAATGAAAATAAAGAATTATCCATCTTTACAAAATGATTTTGATTTTAATATACTTATTACAAATGAAAGGTAAATACTAATTGTTCATATCTAATAATATATTTAATATATTTGATGTATTATCGCTATTAGTATGGTCGGGCGAAATATATTTATTCAAAAATTTGTTTTTATCGGATAAATAAATAATTGTACCAGCAAAGATGGTTTAAGGTCAATAGGACAGTGAAGGTTATATAAAGTACATATATTTCCTCGGTATCAATTCTGTAACTAGTACCTTCATCTTATAGATTAATAATACTCCTGTTACATAACCTTAGCTGGATGATTTCTCTCTGCTTTCTGATAATATTATTATTTTGTATATAAAATTTACCTTGCCCAAAAACACCAGATACAACGGATTACAATTAATATTGAATACTCTGTTCACATCATTGCTTAGAGTGTGATTAAACCTTGTTTTTTACTATTTTATCTTTAATTTTACTAATTTACTATACATTTGTCGGTCCAACATATATAGCACGGATATCAGGAAAATTACATTTTTGCTCATCAGCTATCGTCAATGTTTGTATTTTGTATGTATGACCAAAGACAGTTCGTCCTCTTCTACTTCCAATTTGGCCCAGATAATCCAAACGGTTGGACACCCCTACTTTAACCTGGTCCTTTATTAATGATAAAAAGTATCAATTTTCTGAATAGAATAATTTTTCAAATTTTCCATTTTTTTCAAAAACGATTTCAACGTTTTCCTTTAAAGCAACTAAGATTTGAAAAACTCTTCTACAACTTTTATTTTGAAACATTATTTCCGGTGGAAAAAATTCATTTTAGTGGGTGGGGGATGCTAAGAGTATGCACATCTAAACTGCCATATTAGTGCAACATATTGTTCCATCATCTATATAGTATTCAAAGAAGAATTATCAATATTACAACTGTGATATAGTTTTTTTTTTGTCTCACGTATATGACTTATAAGTCATATACGTGTTTCACATCCATTACACCATCGCCGCCCAAAGAATTGAGACAAAGAATTTTATTAGCGAATATTTTAATTTTTTTTTTATATTTTTGTTTAATATTGTGTGATAAAACATTGTAAAAAAATATTAAAATCTAAATAAACCAAGAAAAGGATATGTATCAAATTATTTAACAGCATATTGAGATAAGAGAATTAGATCAGCTACCAGTTGGTGGATAAACCCCTTAGTATAGCGTAAAATTTACCTCTGATATGTGTAAAATACGAAGAGTTGAGTTGTGAGATTTTTTTTTTTTTTTTGGTCTCTCATGTCATGAAATATTCAGATAGCATTTGTCCAATCCCTTTTGGGGCTACTCTTTAATGATCGTATTTTATAAATACATTCGTGAATAAATCGCTCACATCTGCAATTCAAAACACTGGCCCGCTTGATATCTTTTCTCATCAATATCCCAACTAACAATATTATCCAGTTTGTACTGACGTTTATTTGAATATATCTATGGGAAATAGTAATAAACTTGATCACATAGAAGTATTGTAGTATTACTGCCATAAAACAGACTTCACGGAATGCTCACGTTTTTGTGTCACAGAGTTCTTACAGGTTTTTTTTCCATGTGGAATCCTATAAATTTAAATAATAATCTGCAATTGTTAATTCAGGATTTCTAAATGCGACGTATGTTTGGTTGTTTGAATTTGAAATTAGAATACCTTGTCCATCTTTGGTTGTTGTTGAGGGTTAATCTAGGGAAATACAGCGGTTCAATCTTATCCTGAATACCTTCTGTAAGAAGGCCGTGTGAATTGAAATTTAGTGATTAGACGAACCTCATAATTCGAACGGATGAGTTAAGAATAATCTTAAATGTATTCAATGTTATGTAATAATTTTTTTTTAAAGCAAAAAAAAAAAATTAATTTCAGTTACATAATTAAAGATATTCCACTTCAAACATCTGTCACATATAAAGGCTCTTGATGTTATCTTTGATATCTTCTCTTATATTTACCAATCAATATAGCTAATAAATCCTTAAAAACTCTTGGTTTTTTTTTTTTAAGAGAAACACAAACCATTTTAGAAATATTATTTCCGAATAAAGCCTCTACTTGCTTATCAGTTAGAACTCAGTTAGAGTATGCCTCAATAATTTGATTTCCATATTATCAAATACATTCTATTATCTATCGAGAGAATACAAACTAAATTTCTTAGTTATATAGCTTTTAAACTTGAACTCAACGTTATCGAATTTGATTACGTTTATCTAAGAAATTTTCTAAACACAGACAGTCTCTCCAATAGAAGTAAAACCAAGCCGAAATTTTTGTTATGGTTGGTTTCGCAGAGCTGGAAAGCATCCGAGACATTTTCCGTGATAGCCTGCTTCTTTTTGCGGTCCGGCATTCGACCATCATCAGGAAGTTTTTGTCAAACAGTGTAGATATACAGTGTGTAGATAACAGTGTACATAGACTTGCACATAGCGGACTACACACTTTGATAGTTCATACAGTTGTTGTATTTTGCTCTGTGCTAGTCTATGTTATTACACTTTTGACAAAAATATCCTGATGATGGGCGAACGATAGAAACTGGTCGATGACCACAATAAGAAGCCGGCTATCATGTTCATTGAAAAATAAATAAATAATAAAATTGACTGTATTGTAATTTTATCTCTAATAAATTTCTATGTGCCATGTTTTAATGGAAGAAATAACATTACATTTAATTTGAACTTTGAAAATATATAACTACCTAAAATATTTCTAATATTTCCAGATTATTAAGTAAATTTTAATCTATTTTGCAATGATAT
>JAAEAF010007394.1:0-46578 GCA_011037195.1 Triatoma infestans
TACTCCAGAAGAGTAGTGCTACTTGAGACACTGCGCTGCAACGCAAGGAAGACCATTCGCTAAAAACATATTTTTGGAGATCTCAAAATATACATATGTATTTTCGATAAGAACACAATTTTGAAAAATCTGTCGACTTTCTTGATACTTTCTCTTACAAAGGAGTAAGAGAAAATAAACATTTAATAACAATTATTTATGAGTGAAGGTTTGCTACAATTATACACAGTTTGTTAAGCGTCTCCCCCACGTACCTTTATATTTCCAGTGTTGCCAGATAAAAATTTCTATTTATTAAAAAATAGTATAATAAAGCTTAAAGAAAAAGAAAAGAAAGAAAAAAATTAAATAAATAAAGACTTTACAAAAGATAAATATGGACTATTTCAGCCATTTTTTAGCGTGCGTAAAGTTGTTTAACCTGGCAACAAGAGCGCCCCCTACCAAGATGAGCACAAGACAAACTACTGTCTCACTATTTACAGAATGTAAACAAACTATTCCTGCTTGTTATTTTGGTAACACTGTACCTTCTTTCCCTCTCTATACATGTATACCTCTCCCTCACTCTCTTTCACAAAAGTCACTCTATTTTTCTCTCAGCCATAAAATATGGAATACTATATAGTTCTTGCTAAAAGAAGAAGGCATTGTAAGCGGGAGAAAATGAAGGGGTTATAGGAAGAGGGAAGAATAAAAAAAAAGGGCCGCCTTACCACACAAGTAGTGAAACAGTGATGGAAGGTTATACAGGCGAGACGACAAATACTACCAAGTTTACAAATATATATATAAAAAAAAATTACCCAGTGATGCCTAAATAATTAATGGTAAAGATTATTTTAAATTATAACTATGTATAATCTTTAAAGACATTGATTAATGATTTTCAAACACTTCTATATTTCTACTGGTTATTCTTTCAGCTTCAATTCAAGTGTCTTTGTTACTTCTATTTCTTTCAACCCTCCCACACACATATTAAATATATATTTTGCGTCTACTAATAGTCGAAGTACACGACACATTAGTACCGCCCTGAAAGAGGACGGACCTAGGGGCGCGTTTACAATATGTCATCCACTACAAATTATACCCCTGGTGGGGTTTTTTTTTCTCGCCGAATGCGTCCAGTGTTTTTTTTCGAAATTCACTTTTCAACAAAAAAGCATGTTTTTTGAGATCAGACTGATTTGGGGGGGGGGGGATGTAGTGTGAAATACCCACATGACTTTCCACTAATTTGAGTTTTTACTCCAATTATTCCTGACCCTAATATTAATTAGTGGAACATATAGTAGTATACATTGAGTTATACTACTCTAATAAAATAACATTGTTGTTCAGAGGACAGCGCCTAAATCAAACCCTAATAACACTTGGGGTCTAATGTCAAACATTACTCATAAATCCCTATAACAAATTTTTCCGGAAAAATGTATTACACAAAAATTGCACCGAATGGTCCGAGTTCTTGGCCTATGAACCCCAGTTTCACTTGGCCTCCCACCACCAATCAGCGAACCACTAATGCCGTATTCCTTGGTATAGAATGGATTCATTGCGTCATTCACATTTATTATTTATACTCCTGGAGAAATTTTTTTCAAAGCTGTATTTCCTCGCCATCTCGTCCTTCCAGCAGAAGCATTTTAGCATTTTATGAGGGGAGGGGAGGTTGATTGTGAACAAAATATTATTTCAAAAACAAAAGATTGCCGGAGACTCAAACTTTATATTCCGTTTATATACTACTGTCGTTTCCTGACCAGGAACGTTTTAGTTAGAATGCATCAACCGGAAGTGCAATTTGTAATTCTTTTTAGTTTTTCAGGATTTTCTTGAAAATAGCCCTATCGATTGTGAAAGTTTCACACCAGATTTTGTTGTTGTTTAATTTCTCTTTATACAGGCCTACTCCTAACATGCATAAATCAAGCTTAAATGTTTTTGAATAATTTAGCTAAATGTATTATTATTTCATGAATAAATGTTATATTACTTATTTTTGTTGTTCCTGCAATGAAATATGCACTCTCAACAATTGGATAGAGTAAATTTTTAATGGGACAATATGTAATTGAAACAGGTGGTTAACAATTATTGATTTGCCACTTACGCTAATATATTCGCTTAGCAGAAACAGTAATTACATCAGACTGATTGTTCAATTATATACAATCACAACAATCGATCATTCTAATATTATACTAGGCAGTGAAAAAAGATTAAATCACAAATTTTCTATTTATTAAAAAAAAAATAACGTCATTATAATCACGTCACTACTAAACTTGGTTTTCAATTTGTTATATAAAAATTAAAGTGTCAAATGTAAATAAAGTTAGTAAAAAATAAAAACAGGGACGCTTGAGGTAATAACGCCGGCAATACCGTACAATTTTACTGAAAACAGGTGTGCAAGTGAACTTTGTATTATAGTTGGTAGTTTGGCTTGACGTCACTATCAACAACTAACATCAACATCCACATAACAATATTCGACATTGATGTAAAACTATTCCCCCAACCATCTCTTCAACTGACTAGCAACTAACAACTTTCAGTGCTGCCAACACACTATCAAAACCACTTTAGAAAACAACTCCATCTACAGTGTAGTTCATATTGTTATTTGATCGCTTGTTTTATTATATTTCTATTTTATTATTTATTCAAATAAACTTATTCAATAGTGGAGTGGGAACTATATTTGTTACTAATTTAGTGGAAGAAGGGATTTTGGGAACCGGAAGAAATACCAGGTCCATCTACCTATAACTATAGTCACAAAATATAATAGAGATATTGCAATATCTTTAGATAACCTTAATCTCCAATTATTCCCCCAAGCATTCCCTTGAGAATGTAGCCCTCCCGAACATACATAACTTAGTATTAGTGAAATGGGAATATTAATCTAGATAGTGGTTCACCGTTTCCCTGATTTCTTCGTCACAATTGTGACACAAAGGACTAAATGGTTCTGCGTATTTTGTGCAAATGACCTGGCTACCCAAGAGTGTCCAGTTTCAGACTCATTAGAATTGTCAATTGTATCTTCAAACACTCCATATACTTCAAAGATACTTCAAATACTCCTTCCTATGAATCTCTTGGACTGGAGATACCTCCAATAACTTACTAACATTCTCAATTATAATCTAATCAGGGAAAGAAGATATTTTAAGTCCCCCTTATACCTTTGATAAATCTCTTAGCCTGGAGGCTCCCCACGCGTTCCTCTAACGCTTCTCTAGTTCCCTATTCCTTCACTGTTTGACTTCCCTGTTGCAAAATTTCTAGGTGGCTTTCGACCACGTATAATTAAATGGCATTTCAAAGAACGCTGATTAAACTAGCTATAGGAAAGCCAAGCTAACAGAGCTGGTCTTGAGCAAACTTGATATAAAATGGCTACTGGTATACCAGGCTAATAACCTTTTTCTTTATAAAGCTAAACAGCCCTTATAAAGAAGCCAAAAGAATGACTGAATGGCTTAAAACCGGTGCTATTCTCTCATATCTTCAAGGAGTATCAGAGTAAAATCACATACATATAACGGAGAGCAAATATCCTTGAAAATGAAGCTACCAAACTTCAAGGACAAAATTTCCATGATAAAAATATGAAGTCTGTAGAATTGCATGCTCCTGTGGAGAAAATTATATAGTTCAGATCACAAAGAGCATTCAGTGTATAAAACCAGAATTAATCTCCATATTGATTATATAAATTTAAAAAATATATATAATCTGGTACATAAAACTTTAAAGTATATAATTACATAAGAAATGTTGTACTTCCATTTATTAATTTATTACTTCCTCTTACTATTACTAAAAGGAAGTACTGTAATGGTGATCAAATTTTCAATATCTAGTTTTCACCGGAAATGTCCGTTTTGTTTAACGTTTTATATAATTAATGTGAGTAATAAAGAACAAATCAGCATTTTCATTCCATTTTAAAAAAGAAAACAAAACATAATTAGGAAAGATCCGCCATTTTATATTTGGCCGTTTATACTAATGGAACAAAATAAAATTGATGTTAAACACCCATAAAAGTTTCTCCAAGGAATTTATAATATTTAGTGAAAATCTTTTCTTAAACGGAGAGTTTTCAGCTTTTTACATTAATTTGATGCATGTGGCGCAATTTACTAAGTATTGGGTGAGTACTACAAAGATGGAAATCTATGCATGAGTTAATTCAATGAAAATGTAGTTTCTCACAACAACATAAAAGAAGGAATCGAACTAATTATTAGTGCAATTAATCAAATTATAAATAGAAGAACTAGATAAGGATAAACTATAATAAGAAGAAAGGTTTATTTATTAGAGTTCGAAAGACTACTGACTATGTAACTATGTGAACAGTGGAGTAAGAGACAGTCTTGTGAGTGTTTCACACCAGATTTGTTTATTTTTTGTTTTTACTTCTGCAGAACTCTTTACTTTTGTTTTGTAATGTGTTTCAACACGTCCCATGTTAGAGTATATATTTTAAATCACCAATAAGGTCGTTTGCTGCTTGCTAGAGCAGGTCTGGGAGAACTTCACTTATGAAATGAATATACCTGTCTGCAATCAATGTTTCATTTAAAAATTTGAATCTACAAGTTGATCCCCCATTAGGCCACATCACAACACAAAAGTCATGGACTTTTTTCCCCAATCTGGCATCCTTTCCTCCAAAAAAATGGGAGATGCATGTTAAAATTGTCATCCTGCATATCATAACAAATGTCATAAGATAAGTCATGTAAATAGGTGGTATAAAAAGTAGAATATTGTTCCTACTGTAGAATTTCATTGTTTGAGAAAAATTCTAATATCCTCAGGTTACAAGATTGTGGATCGATGAAAAATAATGAGGTACTGATTAGCACACAGTGTAAAAACAAAGGCCAACAACGAAATTAGCAAATATCAAGTGTCTCTATTTTATAAAATTTCGAATTACAAATACAATGATAGGAAACGTCAGAGAGGAAAATAAAAATAAAAATAAAAAAAACAGTATTTTAACTCCAAAAAAACAGAAATAGTAACAAAAAGAGAAAATATAATGCAAATGGGAGTAAACATTTTTAAATGTGAGATATTAAAGATAAAAAAATGAGAGAAAATAAGAAAATGAATAGTAAATTTCTACAGCAACAGACATTAAAACATAAGTAATAAGGTGGAAAAATGAAAATGGAAAACAGGAAAACTTTCCAGACCAATCTTAAAGTTAAAATAAATGAAGAAAAGTCACATGAAAAGCTCCGCTGAAAATCTTAGTACATTTTCTTTTACATTATAATTTATTTCTTCTATTTTTAATTTTAGTTATATGACTTGTAGGATTTGTAAATAAATGGCATTTTTAGACGCTTTACAGCAAGACATAAAATGCCAAACGATAAATTTTGGATAATGAGCCGTATAGAATAGCTTACTAAACTCATTTTTCAGATTTATTCCAGAACAACCCTGAATTTCCTATTTCTCCCACCAGAAAAAAGTTTCAAATAAATGGGACCCATTACTTCTCTCATAAATATATAGTAAGTTTAAAGCAAAGTCAATGGTACAGTTTTTGAGGAAATTGAGAAAAGTGTAAAAAATAACATTCAATAAACTTTTGGATTTTGAACGAAAAACTTCGCGAGAGATGAATGTATCTAAATTGAATAGCAAGCTTCGTTTTTCTACATTTTCTTATTTGAAGTGAATTTTTTGAAATTGTCTATTTATTTGTCTGTCTGTCTATGCGTATGGACAGCATAATTCACAAAACTGAAATCGCTTAAAGCTCAAATTTGATAGTTCATTACATTTCTAAGACTTAAGACGCAAGAGTCCTTCTTTCACAAAGTACAAATCCTTGTGAGGAACATGGGTTGGATTTTAGTCCAAGAGAGGAATTCCAGCAATTGAATCATTGGATACCTCAAAGAACTGCAAGAGCCGAACTGCAGTTGCTGGACTGACATGTGGTGACAACAATTAGGATTTGGCTATGATCAACCGGAAGAAACCACATTAGAGTGGGTTTCTTAGTTTTTTATTTTCTAACAAAATGGGTCTAAATATTTTCTTTAAAGTTAGTATACCTGGTACAACACACAAAAAGCTACAACTGTTATTTGAAACAAACATTTTCTACGGAAAATTTCTATTTGGGGGAAATTCGGAGGGTGAGGGCTTTTCTATAAAGTACGACTTCCGTCTTCAGTTCAAGTATCTCTTTTGCTATCTTTTACTCCTCCTAGTAAGAGAAAGTATTTTCACATCATTTTCTTGTAAATGCAAAGTACCTGCAGAAGTTGTCGATAAAAACAAAAGGAAGAATATTGGGTCAGACAAGGATTAATGTTGGTAGACTGAAGATGGATGAAGTTAAGGAAAGATTTAAGAGAGAGGTGGCAGACAAGATGCTTGCATCAATGAGGCCACGGAAATCGAGGAGAGATGGACTTAAGAATATCAGAAGTTGTAGGGAGAATGAAAAGAAGGGAAAGAAGTGATTGGTATGATCAAGAGTTTATAACGGTAGTAAAAGAGAGAAATGAAGCTCGTAAGAAGTTACTGCAGAGAAGGATTAGGGCGAACGCCGAAGATTATACTAGAAAAAGGAGAGCTGTGAAAAACTTGTGCAGACAGAAAAGGAGGCAAAAGGAGAGAGAAAAGAGAAAAACTAATAGAATTGGAAGATGATTTCCAGTTAAAGAGAACTAGAAAGTTTTACAAGGGTATGAAAGAAATTAGAGCGGGTTTTAAGCCGAGGGTGGATTATTGCCGAGATGAGCAGGGAAACTTGGTGGGTAATCGTGAAGAAATTTTAAAGGTATGGGTGCAGTATTTCCGGCGTCTGCTCCAACTCCTCAGGAGAATCAGCAATGGAAGCGGAAACGGAAAACATCATAGCTAACAGAGATGGCCATGATGTTGAGGAAGAAATATCCCCGGAAAAAGAAGACATTGATGAAATAATAATGTCACTAAAAGATTATAAGGCACTAGACATAGACGGGATATACATTGAATTCCCTTAAACTTGGAGGAGATGCCACAGTTGAGCTAGTTCATTCGTTCATTTGCGATATATGGATCAATGAAAAGATGCCAAGCGAATAGAGTAGGGCAATCTTGTGTCCGATCTATACAAAAGGGGAGAGGTTGGATTGCAAGAATTACAGAAGTATAGCGCTCCTCCCAATAATGTATAAGGTATTATCAATTGCCACCAAAAAAACGCTTGGTAAATTGGAGAACTTTCTTGGTGAATATCAGTGTGGTTTCAGACTAGGAAGATCAACCGCCGACCATATATTCTCTTATAGGCAAATCTTAGAGAAGTCCTACGAATTTAACATGATCTACATCACTTTCTGTAGACTATAAACAGGCATACGACAGTGTAAATAGAAAAGATGCTTTAGCAGATCCAAGGGCGCTTGATGTAACAGTTAAGTTAGTTAGGCTAATAGGTATGACGTGGCAAAACACTAGATATCAAGTCAAAATATAAAATACACTGAGGGTTTCATAGTATATGTAGGCCTAGAGCAAGGGGATCCTCTAATCTATGTAATCTTCAATCTCTGTTTAGAACGAGCAGTGCGGGCCACCAGAACGAATCCTGGCGGCACCGTTTACAACATATTAACACAAAACTTGGCCTATGCAGACGATGTGTTGATTGTAGCGCGGACTAAAGCGGCCCTGGAGGGATCTTTTCAGGAACTGGAAGAGGCTTGTAAGAAACGCGGTCTGGAAATCAACGAAGTAAAGACCAAATACATGCGAACTTCGAAAGCCCAGTCGCGTGGGGAAGGACAAATCCAGTCGAGAGTCACAGCTTCCCAATGTGCAGCAATTTTAAATATCTAGGGGCGCTTGTAACTAACAATAACGATTTTCCGCAGAAATCAAGGCGAGAGTATTGGCAGGAAATACATGCCTGTTCGCGGTTCAGAAGGTTCTGCGGTTCAAGGATTTACCCCGCAGGGCTAAAATGATTGGCTATAAAACTATTGTCAGACCCATCGTCACTTATGCCAGCAAAACGTGGGTGCTCAGTAAAGAGAATGTAAGGATCCTCGGGGTTTGGGAGAGAAAAGTATTTAGAAGGATATTTGGCCCGATGTGCGTGAATGGCTACTGGAAAAGAAAAAATGAAGAACTGAGGGACTTGTTTGGAGAGCCGGATACGGTCGCCCAAATAAAGAAAGGGAGGTTGAGATGGTTGGGACATGTGGAAAGCATGCCTGTGGGGAGGTTACCAGGATGCACAAGAATTCGAGAGCGCTCTCGAGTTAGATGGTTGGATAACGTGGAGGAAGACCTCCGTCAGGTTGGAGTGAGAAGATAGCGCCTCAAGACCGGAGACCGAAACGAATGGGGAAAACTTATTGAGGAGGTCTAGGTCCTACTTTAAGAACTGTTGCGCCGAATAGTAAGTAAGTAAGAGAAAGTATTGCAATCGCAATTGAGTTTTTATCGGAAATACATGTTTTCGGGCCCCTGAACAGGAAAAAATGGTTTTAGGGAATAGTCTGTGTGTGTGTGTGTGTGTGTGTGGAATAGTCTGTGTGTGTGTGTGCTAATAGAAAACTCGAAAACGAAAAGTCGCTGGAACCTCAAACTTGGAGTTCCGTTTAGTACATCAGACACGAAGATTTCGGGCAAAATCCATCAACCGGAAGTGCTACTGTACTGAATGTTTTATTTTTCTTAGTACTTCATGATTTTCTCAAAAAGCGGCTCCAACAATTTTCTTTAAACTTCGTATACTATCTACACATAAACACCTATTACTGTTATTTCAAACATTTTCCTGGGAAAATTGTTTTTTTTGGGAGGTTTTGGGGGAACAGTAGCGTTATGCTTTCCTCTAATGTACTACTACTTCAGTGTAATATGTGGTGACTGTTTCACATCAGATATTTTTATTTGTCCAAAAATTTATTCTTTCATATTTATTACACCATGTGTTCGATAATTGTCTTATGTTGCTATTACTAATTCTCTCACTGTATTAAAGGATATCCGTTGTGCTATCGCTCTACTGGAGATTCTACAAAGGTTTTGCTGCAGGCGCAGCCAAGTCCATACTATTTGTGTGAAGTCAAATTCCACACCGCTCGTTGAGGTAAACATGATTGTATATAGAATTTGTAACAGACTTGTTTTAAATAAACGAGTTAATTGATGTTCGCTAATAACAGTTGTTTCATATTTAGGGAACCTCAAAACCTCAATATCGCGATATTAGTATTGCGATCGCGGTGTGAATACATCCGCCGTAAATGTTCTTCTTCACTTGTTGTTTACTGCTTTCAAGAAAAACTATTTCAAATTTCTTCCATTCTGGTACAATTTTTTTTTTTTTTGCTTTCTCATAGTGCTGTGAAAGGATGCATTGCCAATCTCGTCAAATTTTTAATATCCTCTCCGTGTAAAATGCGAAAATATTGCTGGAATAATGAAATTCATATTCAGTTTAGTTATAGCCACGAGACAATAAGCCTTTGTTGGCTGCAGTGCCGGGACGTGGCCCACCCGAGATAGGATAATAATAATATAGCCACGAGATCGAGCCACCAAAGTTTCCATTAAAGTTCGTTCAAACAGTAGTAAAACCTTTTCTGAGTTTTACCGATTTTCTCACCAAGACGGCTTCAACGTTTTTCTTTAAACTCCGAATGCTAACTGAAAATTTGAATTTTATAAAAACTTTCTCGGTGATCTATGACGTACAGCTTACTATGTATACCTAAACAGCTCTTTAAAATTTTGTTGGAGATTGATATAGGCGTTGCCTAATCAAAGTAGTCACACATTATGACCTCCAACTAAATTTATGTTCAATAAAGATTTTTTTCTCGATGTGCTTTCCTCCCACATATTGTGCTTGTTTGACAATTGTCCTTGTCAATATTGACTATTAAAGAAAGGATAAGAAAACAAATTTATTTATTGTGTACAGTGAAATCTTTTGGTAGAAAATTGCAAACCTTAATTAATCAGCTGCTCACACGTTAGCTGCCTTTTTTTCTATTCTTTCAAAATGTAATATATGCTTTTTGCCAACGAAACAAATTGCAATAATTAGTGTAGTGTTAAATTTATCGATTCACTTTGTAAACGATGCTTACAGAAATTAGAATAAAAATTAGAACAACTGAATAATATTAGTAGTTTAAATACAGATAATTTATAAGGGTTATTATGTATTGTATTATTTCAAAGGACAATAAAATGTGCAAATTTGAATTTTTAATGTAGCGATTAATTTTTACATTCACTTCCAACTATGAGAATAATATTAAGGAATAATATTCGAGATTCCCCGAGTTTGAAAAAGTAGTTTTTAAGAAAGTGGCCTTTGTGTTTATGATCAGTGTAACTCAAAAATGAAATCTCGCAGAAATCAAATCTAATATTAACGGGCGATCTTTTCTCCTTCATTCCTGCGGTAATGATTCCAACACTTTCTTAAACAATCTCCTCGAGACCAGCTTTGTGACGTGACTGTACCATCTTAGTTTTTTATAGTTTGCCTTGTTGAACAGCATTCGTTCAATTCTTGTAATTCATCAACTTTTATCTTTGTCTCTTATTGACAATCCCACTAACTGGAAGTCTGAGGGGCCGCTAACGGTGCGATTTCCTTGGTGGTTCAGCTCACGCCTCCTTTTGTCACACATTTATAAGGAGCGTGCTCATGCAGTTTCATTAAGTTCAAGTAAATATATTAAAGGAAAAAATCCTCAGTATCTGGAATAGTTAAAGCAAATTTAAAATTTAATATGACAAGGAGAAGTTAAAAAGTGAAGATATTTTCAAATACCGAAACTGCACTGAAGGTTTTGAATAAGTCGTCCTGTAAGTCTAAATTATTGAGTGAATATAGCAGAAGAATAGAGGAGCACAGTAGAGCACTTCTGGGACCGAAATCCAGAGAAGTTCTCCTCCTGGCTTGAACCCAGAGGAGCAATGAGAGGGCGGAAGGTGAATTTATAGTTGGCTACAGTGGAATCCGAACCTTTCGTGGCCTCGAACCTATCAGCAAGCAAATTTGTTACAGGTAAGTCAAACAATAGAGGAAAAGGGAACCGGAGAAATTGTGGAGGGACACAGAGGGATGTCTCCGAAGTATCTCCTCTCCCTGAGTAAAGTGTATTTATTGTCTGGCCAGCCTTGGGTAGCCAGTCATGTTCATAAAATAGGCAGGACGTCTCTAGCCCTTAGTGTCAGAATTGTGATTATGAAATCAGAGAACGGTATACCACTATCTAGGTCAGTGTAGCCATTCCACCAATACTAACGGGATGACAATACTCACAAGGAAATGCTTTGGAATGTTGGAGATTAAGGTTATCTTAAGATATTACTGTGGGAGCTGTCTTAGAAGTATCATTTTTTTTTGTGGAGGGGACAACAACCATATTGGATTAGGTCACGTCCTTACGGGCATCGAATAATAATAAAATTGGCCTGGATTGGTGTTGAGGTGCTGATTTCACGTAGGCTTGAATCCTAATCTAAGTTTACATAAATTTACAGATTGTTGCTAAAATCATAAAATTATTATCAAAGAACAAAGATATTTAGTATTAACTAATTTTGTAATTTGGTGCTGTACAGTGTTTCGGACCTCTAGAGATTTGGTATACTCCATTGAATATTATGTTTGGATATTAGCTGGCGGGATCACAGACTGTGGTCATCCTCTGTGTAAACAACTTCCTTCTATATAGAAATATAGCCACTACTGGCGGCGATGTTATATCGGCTAAACAATTCATTAGCTTAATGAACTAAACTTTATTAAATACGATCCGTAATATTGAGACTAAGGTGAATTTGAAATTGGTCTTTTCACAATTATCTTTGTTTAATTTCACTTTCTCTTTCTTACCATCACAAACACTTGTAAGTTAATTATTAATTTGTATGCCAGTACTTTTGTAACACCCCCATAAATGTTTTTAATCAATACATTTAGTTTAGTGAAGTTCAGTAAACTCAGTTTTATTAGAGACATATCGCTCCAATGGATTGCATTCTTCGATACATCCATTCACGCTCTCAGAATTGAACAGTTGTCCAATTAATTGAGCGTTTGCCATCTGTGACTACAAAGAGCTTTTATTATAAAAACATCCGGGAGAAAATCCTAACCATTTATTTCGTTTGCTTAGAAAATTTCTAAGTTCTATATGTTTCTATATATTGAAATAATCATAAATAAATACTGTAAATAAACTAAGTTCGGCCTCTAGAAAAAGTTTTCTTTAGTCAACGATTCAGTTTCAAAGCATTTTTTGATGGGAAACTTGACTTAACAGATGTGGTGAAATATTATATGTTACACACGTTACATAAAAAAAATCGTCCATGCTATCAGTTGACACCCCCATCACCAAAGCTGTCCTAAGTTAACTATCGCTAAAAATATAAAAAGCGAAAAATGATACAAAGCTTATATTTCATTTAGCCACACCATCATTTCTGACCTGACAATTTCGGCTAAAATCTGTCAGCCGGAAGTGGAACTATGATTTGTTACTTCCTCTTACTGCTGCTAAGAGGAAGTATTGTAATCAATTGTGTACAATTTTCGATATCACGTTTTCACCGGAAAGATATGTGTTGAGTTCCCTTGGGTCTGAAAAAGTAGTTTTTAAAAATTAGGGTTTGTATGCGTGTATGTGTGTGCATGTGTATGTCTGTCTATGTATAGTCAGTAAAAAACGAAAAATTGCAGAAAGTTCAAACTTTCTTTGATATTTCGTTTATGCACTACCAGACGACATGATAATAAGGATTTGGTCAGAAGTACTTTTTTGCAATTATCTCAAAAATGGCTCGAACAATTTTTTTAAAACTTAGTATATTAACTACACATGTAAAGATCTACAACTTTTGAAACATTTCATTGGGCCAATTCACTTAAATGGGGTTTTGAGGGAAGGTTTTAAGGTTTATGCATGCTTTCCCCTAAGGTGCTATTTTAATTTATTGTGCGATTTTTATTATCTAGATAATATTAATGAGAATTAAATATGTTGCCAAAATTCCAAGCTTTAAGAAAATCCGGTTGACCGGAAGTACGACTTTACTGAACAGCTTTTGTTTCAGTTTTCTACTGTTTTCTCCATAAAATCACCGACTGATTTAATTAGCTTTGCTATGCTAACTATAAATATAGAAACTAAACACTTTTTTATGAAAATTTATTCCGAGGAAGTCAATTTAAACCAATATCTGAACATTTTCACACAACCAGACAAAATTGTAATTGTTGAAAAAGAAGATTCGGAAACAAAGACAGTACATGGCATATATCTTATGAAAACTGAAGAAGCCACTGTTTATTACAAAGGTAACAAGCTGATTCACCTGTCACACACGAATGGACACCATCGTAAACTTCCAACTATCAACTTTAATCTAACCCAACATAGAACTCCCCAAAATGGAAATCCACCTCAAGAAATTCACACTTTAAGACATACCTTTAAATCCTGTAATCCCTATAAGAGAAAATACGAGAAATAACTATGACAATTATTTGTGGATAATAATCATATATATGTTGTATTGTTATTAACATCTTTAGTATTACTGTGTATCTAATATGCAAATTTAAACCATTTAAAACTAAACTCAGATTAGATAAGCCTAAACCACCTGTAAACAATACTGAAGAAAATCAATTCACAATTAATATTAAGTTTTACAGAATCTGTATTCAAATGCATTAGAATTAGTAAATAACAATTATAAGTATAGGGATTAATTAGTATCTAAGAATAGTAAATAGGAATTATTGCATAAGCAAATTGTAGAGGTAAAATAATTGATTAATTTGTATATTTTATCCTTCCTAGGGGAAGTCGAATTAAAAGGGGGAGGAGTTATAAGTCATAATTAGATGTGGTTGTTGCCGTTATCACTATGTAGTGCTAGCAATAGTGCAAGGGTGCATTACTAAGAAACCCCCTCTTTACTGCTGTATAAGTAATTAGTCCAGATATGAGTGAAGAGAAGAGAATTTAATTTTAATTCTAATTGTACTTTCATAGGGAAAGGACAGAGAGTTCCCAACTAGTGTGTGTTAAATGAACATTAACATTATTAGTTGAATATTTAATATTATTAATTATATAGAGTGTAATTGAAAGAAATAAAGTTTTTAAAAAAACATCTATTGACTTTAATAATATAAGTTATATATGTATATATATATGTGTGTGTGTGTATGTGTGTATGTCTGTATGTGTGTGTCTGCATGTATGTGAAAATATCTCGTAAACGAAAAATGTCATGAAGTTCAAACTTTTTGTTCCGTTTATTATCTACCACCACATCTGACATGAAAGTTTCGGGCAATATCCAGTTCGGCTTTACTGAATGTTTTTTTTCCAGTTTCTTGTGAGTTTTCAGGAAAAACGGTTCCAGCGATTTTCTTTAAACTTCGTATACTGTATACACACACAAAATATTTGGCACTTTTGTTTAAAACATTGTACCAGGAAAATAGAGTGGAATTAAGGGCGTTGAATTTCAAATTCAATTGGTTCAGTGTTTTTGGTACGCTCTATAGGTAGACCACAATATAATCACTTTTTTTGCCTGCCAAGATATCCCCCCCCCAAACATACACTAACATCACCTCTAGATTTATGTTTGGAGCAAAATGAGCAAAATCTGGTGTTTAAAGGAAATTTATCACTTTATTTGGAAATAATATTAAGAAGAGTAAGAGAAAGTCCTGTGAGTGTTTCACATCTTTTTTTAATTTATTATTATTGAATATTTAATTTTAAGATATTTATTTTATACATAAGGCTTATATTATTAATAAAACTGTTAACTGTAAACTGTTAATTTACGTAGTTACTGTCATTATTATTTGGTTTTTAGTGACAAATAACCTCTCATAGTCTTTGTAAAATTGGATTATTGATCCGGGTTTGTAAGTAGATAAAATATGTATGAAATGCAGTAAGGGTTAGTTTAACCCCAATTTGATACGTGCTACTCGTGTTTTTAGAGCTTTTCACATTCTTTCTAAACTGTTTTTCTTTAGCTTTCTCGTATTTTCCAAGAACAATCCATTTTTTCTTTAACCTAATTTTCATGGAACAAGATAATAAATTAAACATCCATTAAAAGAGAAATAAAAAAATGTGGTGTGCAAAATTCACACGACTCACACTACAATTTGTTAAAAAACAAAATTTCTTTTTTAAACTGGCAATTTCTACCCATTATTCTAACATAACTATAGAGATGGTAGGAGTACCTGTACCTATTTAATTACAGGTAATCCTTGAATTGATTACATTTTTGGTCCAGAAAAGAGTGCCGATAACATTGAAGAAAGCCAAATAACATCTAAAATCTTATGTCATATAGTCTGATGTTGCCTGATAAACTATAAACTAAATATTAAGTTTGTCTGGTCTAGCAACCTGACACCCGTTCCGGGCTTCGCCCTTCATCAGGATGTCTTGATATAAAACAGTGCGATAATACAGACTTGCATCGAACAAAATCAGTTTATACACTCTCAAATCAGTAATCAGTGAATAAACTAATTTTGCTCATTGAAGTCTGTAGTATTATCGTACTATTTTATATCAAGACATCCTGATGAAGAGACAAACAAACAAAATGAAACAGGCCATCACGGAAAATATTTCTGATGATTTCCAGTTATGCGGACCCAACCACAATAGGTCTTATTTTATTTTGAGGTGAGGTATACTTACTGTTACAGGCATAACAATTTGTGTACTACAGACGTATGCTTGTTTAGTTGTGAAAATATTTATTGGTATGACCGTGTTTATTGTTACGCATGTATTTATAAAGCGTGAGTGAATTTTAATGGGCTACTTGTATTTATTAGGATGAATATTGTGCCGTCGTTGTTGTTTGTTTGAAGATGCCGCGCCGCAGAAGGCAGCACTTGGCTAAAGTGTAGTAATTTTACAGTCAGTCGTTTCTGGGCTTTGAAAGAGTGTACACGTCTCCAGAAGGCCATTATTTTGTTATGTATTTTGTGAACAGGACAGCTTTAATTCATTAACATTTTTAAATGGATTATTAGTAATCCCTGTGTAATTAATTATTGTGTTTTGGAGTTAAATAATTGTTGCGGTGAGCCGCTGTGTTCAAGTTTGTAACTGTAAAGCTTAAAATAAAGAGTTTGTGAGGACGATAGCCAATAATTAGTCTTCTTCTTTGCTGTATCAGCCCTAGCCCAACGCTTCACTGGTAGCAGAGCGTGGTTTCGAAAGATCCAGAGTTTTACTTGCTTTTGGCAGTCACCAAGTCAACTCAGAGAAATTTACACGCTACAGGATTGCTTAGTATCTCCTTATATTATATTATACTGATTTTGGATACATTACCAAGTTTTCACAAAAGTATTGAAATTGAAATATATTTTTTTTAAATTCGTTTATTTTTTTAATTAATTTTACAATTTAATTTAGAAATTACCAAATATTTGATTTTGGAAAATTCCATGTAGAGGATTATTGAAGAATTCGAACAAGTTGCAGAGAGAGAGAGAGAATTCCCAAGCTTTGATGTCTTCCGACTATACCGCCAGAAGAAATAATATCCTTTTATGATTCATAACTTTTTCTAAATTTGAAATCTATCATTTTATTTATGTTTGAGCATTTAAATTTTGTTAGTTTAAAAATTTAAAGCCTTAGAATTAGATTTATTTCTTTATTTTATTGGTTCGTCTGTACTTTATTTACTTATATTTTCATTTTTTTTTATCTTCTTTTCAGAACTTTAATATTTAAATATTGTTTAGAATAGATTGGCAAAACGTTAGTACCTGAGTTCTTACTCAGAGATGAGTTAATTTACGAGCTTAGTATTAGAGGAAGTAAAGAGGTTGAAAACGTGGCCACTCTGCGTAAGTCCCTACGTAGAGTTTTAAATGAGCAACCCCAATTGATACTAAAGTTTTAGCCGGGATTGATTTACAAAAGGAATTTGAAACTTGTTTCAATAAATATTTAGAAATCATAGAATTATTTGAAGAGTTTTTCTCGGAGCCTACCTTGGCTCAATGCAACAGATTAAACACCCGTTCCAACCACCTAATAGATCGGTTGAATAACATGAATAGTTTGGAGTTGTCACCCCCTGAAAAGAAACAAGTGGAAGAACAGATAAAAATATTAAAAAATTTATTGTTAAGGGCTGACTGTACCAAGACAAATTTAACCGTTTTATCTGTTAATGCTCGTTGTAAACAGGATGTTTCAGATAATGTTAAGGTCGATTTACAAGGGCTTGCTAAATCAGAGCCGGCTGATCAAACAAGTAACTTACAGTCAGTCTTACCGGAAGGTAAAATGAGTCATCACGAACAAGGTGGAGTTCCTCCAAGTCCAAACGTACACCTTCCTGCTCCACTAGCCCCAAATACAT
The DNA here is from genome assembly GCA_011037195.1 of Triatoma infestans. Lineage (NCBI taxonomy): Eukaryota > Metazoa > Arthropoda > Insecta > Hemiptera > Reduviidae > Triatoma > Triatoma infestans. The sequence goes on from JAAEAF010007394.1 coordinate 17,476, forward strand.
CCCACTCACAGGAGTCCTTTACCGAATACTTTTCAAAACTCCCTCACCCGCTTCAACCTCTTCTCGCTCAGCTTCCTATCTGCGATGGTCTGAACGTGGATAGCCTTCTGAAGTTTCTGAGCATTTTAATAAATATCCATGAAAGAAACCTTCTTACTGATAGACAATTGCTTGTGTATATATCATCTCATACACGGGAGTTTTATATGATTGCATCATGAGAACCCTAAATCTGGGCGGCTCGTTTCGCAGTTTTCATGCTGATACCATTAGATATTTAATACCCTCCCGACTTTATACTCAACTTATTGAGGAGCGTTTTTATCGTCTACAGAGATGTGGAGAATCTCTTGCCCACTATGTGAGCGATATTAAGGACAATGCAAAGCTATTATTGATGCCTTTATCAGAGCGACAAATCGTGGAGAGCATAATCAGTGCAATCACTCCGGAGGAAAGGTCTCGTATGGTATTCATGGCCCCTCCTCAAAGTTTCGCTGATCTTGACAATTTATGCGTTCACTCTCAGAATATAGAGTATGCAGATCAACTCAGAGGCAACAGACCGTACATGAGACAAGATAAACTTCAATATCCACGCGGTGGAAGGTCTCAGGGAATATCTCCTTCTAGTAATCTCGGTTACAGGGCTCCAGAAGGTCTTGCCGTTGATAAATCGAAGTCTCATTGTTTTAATTGTAAGAATATTGGACATTTTAGTAGAGAATGTCCTGCTAAAAGTGACGTTCAAGATAGGAACAAAATAGATGGCGTCCTTTCAAAAAACGTCTAAGGTATGAGGGGAAGACTGGTTTTTCCTCTCATAAGGTTAAACTGCGGACAGGTCATGGTAAGCATTTTAAATTGTCTCTAGCTAAAATGGGTATATCTGCCACGCGGGATTTTACACCTTATGTAACAGCTGAATTTAAAAATGCATCTTATCCCGCTCTTATCGACTCTGGCTCTGCCAGAAGCTTTATTAAACAGAGTTTTTTTGAAAAATTTGAGAGGGATATTAGCTGTAAAAGAAGTTAAGGAATGTAAAGTGACTTGTGTCACAGCTTCAGATGAACCTTTACAAATAACAAACGCGGTCGACATTAAGATAAAAATTGATAGATATACCTGGAAATTTAGATTTCTAATAAGCCCAAAACTAACTACCGATATTATTTTGGGATCTGATTTCATAAACCACACTGGTTTGATAATTAATATGCGTGATAAAACAATATTGTTTCCCTTTGATCCTCTGAATGCCATCCCATTATGTTCCACTACGAATAATAGAAACAGCCAGGACGCAACTTCTGCCCCAATACGCAGTACTTCAGAGGAAAGTAATAGTCCGCTTCCGGACTTTAGCCATTTGGAACCTTTAAGGGCCGGCAAAGTAAAGGATATAATTCTCAGTTTTCCAGAAGTTTTCACATCCCGTTTGGGTTTCACTGAACTTATAGAATATAAAATCGAACTCTCCGATCCAAACCTGTAAAGTTACACCCGTATCGTTTATCACCCCCTAAGATGGAAATTCTTCGACAGGAGGTTGACGAGTTATTGAAGAAAGATGTGATCGAACCCTCAAACTCAAATTATAGTAGTCCCATGTTTTTGGTACCCAAGGGAGATGGCCATTTTCGAGCGGTAATTGATTATCGTCTTTTAAACCAACGTATTGTTATAGAGAGTGTACCCCTTCCTGATCTACACAGGTCTTTTAACTGGTTATCCGAAGCCCGTTTCTTTACCGTATTGGATCTCAATCAAGCATACCACCAAATACCTCTAGCCAAGTGTTCTCGTCACTTGACGGCTTTCTGTACCCCCTATAACTTATACCAATTTAAAAGGGTTCCTTTCGGACTAGCAACAGGAGCCCAAGTTCTGACTCGGTTGCTTGACAAAATTTTCCACGATGTGAAGTTTAAGTTTTTGTACAATTATTTGGATGATGTGGTCATTTACTCTAAAACCTTCGAAGAGCATATGCAGCATTTGTCGGAAGTTGCCAAACGCTTAAAGCAGGCGGGGCTTACTGTAAACCCACAAAAGGCGAAATTTGTTTTAAAAGAGTTTTCATTTTTAGGTCATAGAGTTTCACCAAGAGGTATTAGTATAGATCCTGACCGTACTCAGGCTATAAGAGATTTCACCCCTCCTAAAGACGCCAAAGGCGTTGGACGGTTTATCGGAATGGTGAATTTCTTCCATAAATTCATTCCAAAACTAGCTGAGAAAGCTGCACCTTTAAACCTATTACGCAAGAACGATGTGAAATTTCACTGGGGGCATGACTAACAGAGGGCCTTTGAAACCCTAAAAAGGTGTATTTCCCAACCCCCTGTGTTGCGTATCCCAAATTTTAACAAAACTTTCATCTTACAAACTGATGCCAGTTCCGTAGCTCTGGGGGCAGTCTTATTGCAGGAAATAGATGGTAGTCGGCAGCCGGTAGCTTATGCTAGCCGTACCCTCACACTTCAAGAAAGAAAATCGTCCGCATACGAACTAGAATGACTAGGTGTCTTATTCGGGCTCGATAAGTTTAGGCCGTATCTTGAACAGGCTGAATTTCTTTTAGAGACAGACAATCAAGCTTTAAGTTGGCTTCTCGCTCATCCACGTCAATTAGGAAAAATAGGACGTTGGATTATGCGCATATCTTCCTTTAAGTTCAGGGTACAACACATAAGGGGGACCCAAAATGTTATCGCTGATACGCTATCACGAATATATGAAAACCCAGCAAATGCAACCACTTTTAAGGACTCTAAAGACAATAGTCAAATTACAAAGCTTGTTCAGCCAACCGACCTTCCGGAAATTCCCATAAACTCAATACAAATTCTCGATCCATTGGCATATAGTGGTGTAAGCTCTCATCAGAGAAACAACCCGGAGCTTCTTAAAATTATAGATATATTGAGAAAAATCTTGACCAAACCCCTTTCTGTATGGAGAACAATATCTTATGCTTGGAACTTAAGGATGGTTCAAAAAAGGTAGTCATACCCCCTTCACTAATTGACATGCTATTCCAATATTATCACGAGTCCCCAGTCGGTGCTCACCTCGGTATATATAAAACGATAAATAAAGTAAAGCAGTACTACTTTTGGAAGGGAATGTACAAAGATATTGCTGAAAGGGTACGGCGTTGCAAAATTTGTGCTGTAAGTAAACCAGCCCAAGACACTCATTTAGGTTTCCTGCATTCCGATGTAGTTGAAAAACCGCTGCAAAGATTGTTTTTAGATTTTGTTGGCAAGTTCCCCCGAAGCCAAAATGGGAAAACTATGTTGCTTGTTTGCGTAGACGCGTTCACTAAATTCGTCTGGTTAGAGCCGTTAACCGCAGCAACTAGTAAAACCACGATTAAATTTCTTCAAGAGAGAATATTTGCAGTTTTCGGAATGCCTGCAGAAATCGTGACTGACAATGGATCCCAATTTACTTCGCGAGAGTTTAAACGTATGTGTTTTGCGAATGGAGTGAGACATTTTACCACATCTCCTTACCATCCACGCCCATCTCATGCTGAGAGGTTTAACCGCAACCTAGGTCCAGCGCTGCGAGCATTCCACGCGAACTCACAAACGCATTGGGACCAGAATCTTACTTGGCTACAAATGGCTTTCAATACAGCTAAACATGAAGCACATCAGCACACACCTTTTGAGTTAATGTTTACTTTCGCTCATAGATGCCCTTTGTCTAGCCTTTGGAAAATAGACGAGTTGATCCCTAATAAACCCAATGATATCAGAGACACATGGCTTCGGGCCAAGAGAAATCTACAGAGGAACCACGAGCTAAGAAGGCTACGCTACAATAAATCACGGCGGGATAATCCGTTCGTGGTGGGGCAAACAGTTATGCACCGAATACATCCCCTAAGCAAGGCTGCTGACAAATCGGCTGCAAAATTAATGCTCAAATGGTCAGGTCCTTTCAAAATTAAAAGGTTTCTCACACCTGTTACCGCCGAACTAGTTGATCCGCAAACCGAAGAACGGAGGAGAGCACATATCTCTCAATTGAAGGCTTTCCACGGGGATCTCGGAAATTGAGTGGGGATGATATTGTCTTTCATTCTTTCTTCCTCCCCCCCCACGATCTTTTCTTCCTTTTGCTTCTTCCACCCTTGCTTCTGCTTTCGGGGAGGGAGGGTGTGCCGTTGTTGTTGTTTGTTTGAAGATGCCGCGCCGCAGAAGGCAGCACTTGGCTAAAGTGTAGTAATTTTACAGTCAGTCGTTTCTGGGCTTTGAAAGAGTGTACACGTTTCCAGAAGGCCATTATTTTGTTATGTATTTTGTGAACAGGACAGTTTTAATTCATTAACATTTTTAAATGGATTATTAGTAATCCCTGTGTAATTAATAATTATTGTGTTTTGGAGTTAAATAATTGTTGCGGTGAGCTGCTGTGTTCAAGTTTGTAACTGTAAAGCTTAAAATAAAGAGTTTGTGAGGACGATAACCAATAATTACTCTTCTTCTTTGCTGTATCAGCCCTAGCCCAACGCTTCAATATGTTATACGTATGAGTGTAATTATTGGGCTGTCTTAAGTTATTAATTAATTGAAATTATTGATAGAATATAGTGTAATTTGATTTTTACTTTAGGTTTAACCAATCAAGAGATTCGAGGAAAGTTTGGTAGCGTCCTTAAATTTATATAGTGTTCGATAATATCGCGATACAGATCGCGATACTTCCTGTTACAGCGGTAAGAGAAAGTAAAAATTATAAATTGTAAAGGTAAAGCCAAAATATATCTCTCCCAAACACACATTGATTGGGATATAGACATAGTGGACTTTTAGACAGTGAGAGGGTGAGGGAGAGAGCGTTGCGAGGAGAGGAATGTGTTTTTTTTTTTTATTAAGAGAGACCTATCGACCTAAACACACACAACACCGGCGTCTGCTGTCAACTGGACTAGGATTCTAGTTGAGATGACACATTTGCGAAAAATGGGAAGGTCCACTATTATTGGACATACGGACCTTAACAGTGACTGTAGTTGTTGGCAGCGCCCTCTGGAGACAAAACTATATAACAAGGGAAACATACAACGCAGTAAGCGAACAACAGTGGAAGGAGAAAAAATAATCCTTTTCACATATTTCCCTTTTGCCCAGTTTTTTTTTTACCTGCTCGTCCTTTTAATAAGAGAAATTGCGATCTTGTCAAATTTACAAAATTGAGTTTCCACCGGAAATATATGTTTTGATCCGCCCAGTTTATGTTATAAAAAAGGAGTTTAATGGTCTTGTACTGGGTAAACAAAATATATCAAAAATGATATTCACAGGAAGCTTTAAACTTTGGTGTGCGGTTTTGGTCATGAAGATTTGTTTCTCAGTTTTTCATGATTTTCTCAAAAACGGCTCCAACGATTCGTATACTATCTACATATGTGTAAATATCCATCACTTTTATTTCAAACATTTTCCAAGGGAAATTTGATATTTTGGAATTTCTCCAGGAACAGTAAGCATTAAGATTTTTTCTAAAGTACCAAGGCTGGAAGTCGACTTTACCTTGTAATTTCTTCGGAAACCACTGTAAGATTTTTTTCTTATAAATGCTAATTATATAAATATAAATGTATCGATTTTATTTGAAACATTTTTTGGAAAAATATTATTTTAAGAGGTTCTGCGAGATTTGAAGGGGTAAATTTCAAATTTTATTTGAGTTCCTTTCATGTTATTGGCGCTGTCTTCTGAACACTGGCCATATGGAAACATGCGAAACACCTTCAGAGTGTCGCATGTTTTTCTGGGCGCACACATGTACAACCTGTCGCTATACAACACTAATGTGTCACATACACAGTAATGGATAAATAATGTAGAGCCCAGTTCAAACTTATAATACATTTTTTTCTTTATTTATTTTCTTTTATCCCATTTATTTCTTTTTAAAAAAATTGATTGACCTACATTTTGCACAGATAGAAACTAACCTTCCATTATTATACAATAATATCTTATTCTTATAGAAAAATGCAGATTTACAATGATACCATTCCAGCAAACAAAGCGCAAGTGTGTGAACTATGAACTTACTCACAAAGGGCGAATGTATATATATATATATACGAGAAGCTTTTAAAAAGTTCCTTATCTCTTATACTACTACCTAGTTATAAGACATAAGAAGTTCTACGGGGATCACTTTCTAGTAGGCTTCTACTGTTTATAATACGATGAATGACATAATTCCACCCATAACTCTGAGAAGGTGATGTTTGCTTGCATAATTCTATTATGTTTCCTATTTTAAAAAGGTGTCATTTTATGGGGATTTTATATCAATACAGCAACTAGAGGAGAATTGATTTATGAGATGGATTTTGGAAATGGAAATGGATTGGTTTAGGAAATGGATTTTTCTCTGTAAACATGAAAAAAACAACAGAATCCGTATTGTTTCTATACTTCTCGGATTCTCCTGATGTCAGCAAGGTCAATATTTCCCCCGCATGGCTTTTGGATAAGTAATCTATGTCAGCAAAAGAAGCTGATTAGAGTGTTTTCCTTAGGAAATTAAAAGAAGATTTTTCCAGTCAGGAGTTGGTGAAAATAGTAGTTTAACATAGCCAAGTTTCAGGAAGTCATAAAATATGGAATACTTTTTTACTTTTTTGCCTTATCTTTGTATGAAGAAATATTCTAATCGCATCAAATTTTTGTAAAAATGAATATCCTCCAGAAATTTATATTTTGAGGCCCCTTGAATACGAAAATTAACCGTGTTAAGAGAATAGTCTACTTGTATATGAGTTTGTGTCACTTTTGGTTGATATATGAACCAAATATCTCATAAAAACAAAAATCTGTAGTGAACTCAATTTGAGTGAGCAGAACAGATTTGGAAGAAAATATTTAAGGAAGCGAGATGTTCGGTTAAACTTAGTAATTGCCTTTCTGAATTGTTCCCTCTATCAAAAGGACTCAGACAAGGTTGCTGTGTTTCGCCCGTCCTGTTAACATCTTCATGGCCCTCTCTAATTGGAAGGGAAAACGCTCAAAAATGGGAGTGAAAGTGGGAGAAGATACCCTGTACACGTTGCAGTTTGCCGACGATTAAGTTCTTATTGCTGAAGATGAGAAAGACCTAGCATACATACTGAGGAAAATGCTTGCTAAGCGAATGGGGCTTAGAGGACAGTAAGTCCAGTGCGCAATAATGGTGGTGGGCGGATCTTCTCCACGTCCCTGATTGTGGATGATTGGCAGCTACATCCGTGTTGCGAGTTTAAGTACCTAGGTGCCAGGTTATCAGCTACTGGGTCTTCAGTATTGGATATCCAAAAGAAAATTGTAAAGGGAAGGTAAGCTTTCCAATTATTAAACGCGGTACTTTGAAAAAATCTATCCGCATGGAGATTAAAAAGGGCTCTTCACGTTTTCTTAGCGAGTATAACCCTCTACGCGGCAGAAACTGGGAGCCTAACGAAGAAATTGGAAGATAGGCTATTGGTCTTAAAAATACATTTTTGGAGAAGAAGCTGTAGTACGTGTTTTATCCGGGAATCCGAAGACGTGTTTGAATACAAAAAACATTTTGTATTCCGTTGAAACACGGAAGTTAAAGTGGTACAGCTACGTGATGCGAATGAGTGGTGAGAGATGACTAGGAAATGATTTCATTCCCAGTGAGATGAAAAGGAAAGAATGGCCTCTAGGGGTCTTCGGGAAGGGGATGGGAGGACAGGGAACCTTGGACTTTAGGCATTGGGGATATGATTCCTTAGGAATTGTCTTTGACCCCTATCCCCCAAAAAGAGAAGAAAAATTTGGTCAAAAATATATTAACCGGAAATGCGACAATTTTGCTACAAATTCTTTTTCCCCAGGTTTTTTATTTTTGCAATTTCCCCGAAAATCGCTTCCACAAGTATCTTTAATCTTGGCATACTTACTACATACATACATGATTCCTACTTCCTACAGGATCCCTACTTCCTACAGGACCCCTATCATTATTATCTGAAATATTTTCCAATAAAAATTGATTTTGTTTAGGGTCCTAGGGTATTGCATTTACGACGTTATATTGTATTGCGATCGTGTCAAAGTTTAGAAATTAATTTTTTTTTCCCAGGAAATACTTGTTTTGAGATCTCCTGAGGATGATGAAATTGGGTTTTAGCGAATGGTCTGCATGTGTGGTGTGTGTATGTGTGTGTGTGTGTGTGTGTGTGTGTGAGTTTTTGAACAAAATATTCAAAAAATGAATAAACCCAGGTAGCTCAAATTCGGTATCCAATTTGGGTACTACCAACCGCAGTTAACGCGAAGGTTTCGTGTAAAATCTACCTGGCGGAAGTGAAACTCTACTAAATTTTACACGATTTTCTCAAAAACGGCTCCAACGGTTTTTTTTAAAGTGTACTTAAACTTTTTACAGTTATACTTTTGTCGCATACTACCTAGGTATACATATAAATATCTATCACTTATATTTATAATATTTTCACGAGAAATTGACATCTTGGGGGGGGGGGCGGTTCTGGGAAAATAATACCTTTAGCTACAAGAAGCTTTCCTCTAAAGTACCAATTCAATACAATGCATGGTTCTACCAACTAGATAATATTAATATCCATTAGAAATATTGACTAGAATTCCAAATTTGAAGAAAATTAGTTGACCGGAAGTGAGACTTTACAGAAAAGGTTTTTGAGATTTTTGGAATTATTTACAAAACGTCTACAACGATTTCGTTTAAATTTGCGCTAATACTAACTGCGCACATCGTCCTGGCGCTTTTATTAATCATATTTTTTTTTTTGGAGTGAAATTCAAAGTTTGAAAAACATTTGCTTTTGCAATTGTAATAGAAGCGCCTTAGGAGGATCAGCAGTCAAGATTGTATTTATATATATATATATATAATATATAAAATATTTATTTCAATCAAAGTTACCTATATAAGATATAAATACTTTACAAAAAAAGGATAAGGATTTATTTATGAATGCTATGAACCCTGGAACGTAATAAAGGCCAGGACAATAAAGGACACACGTGTAGGATAACAACCAGACAGAGACAGGAATTTAACAAAAAAAAAAAAAAAAGGAACGTTCCCAGGAACTGCTACTGTGGTGCAGGAGAGTGAAAAAAAACATCATTTTAATATAAATCTCTGCCACTCTTTTTCTTATTCCACTTTCTTTAACGCTCGTTAGCTCTAGCGCCAATACTATTCAACCATTCTTCTGCAAATAGAATGAAATCCTTCAATTGTTACCTTCTAGTATCCTTCCTTTTTTTTTATTCCTTTCTTTTTGTCAATATTCAAGAAAATGTAGAGAGACAGAGAGAGAGTTGTATTTCTTCTAGAGAAATAGGACTTGTTGTATCTCACTATGAGGAAAACCTATTGAAATATATCCAAACCGATCCCTAGTATTTTGGCTCCAATTTTGCTTTCATAGTCTTGCAGTTTCTAGGATTCCTTATTGCAGATTGCCTTATGTTACTGTGGAAATTCCTAGTTGATATTAAAACGGTAATATTTCATTTTGTTTAAAAACGCCCGTTTCCCTTGGCAATTATATTTATTTAACTACAGTTCAATATAGAGATTGATTTGGTCATTATAGATACTGACTTGCAAGAAAGTTGTGCTTTTTATTTTCAGAAAAAAAAAAAATCGTGTGAAAAACTCATACGACTTTCTCTTACTGCTGTCATTACAATTTTAATATTTTTTTAAACTTTAAATTTTTCTCATTTGTCCCTACATAAATTTGATGGAGGACAAGTACATACCCAAGGAGATAAAGAAGTGCTTACATTTCAGTTCACGAGACTCTATTATTAGTATAAAAGACTATTTAGTGTCTGTTATACTATATTACATGGAAATCATAGCCGTTCAGTATATCTCAAAACTTGTATTTCCGATGAAAACTCAATTTGGGAAAACCTGGTACGATTGCAATACATCAGAAAGTAAAACAGAAGTGAAGCTAAATATAAACAAAACATGTACGGTGACCATTAAGACAGTGGAAAACTATTTAGTAGCTGGCACTCCTAGCATTAATTTACAAAATCAATTTTGTCAACCCCTCGGAAAATATGTTCTAATGTAACTTTATTTAGTGTTTTTCCGACCATGTCCACTTTCCGAATTTTTTTTTTTTTTGTTGCTGGCAACCATGTAAAATACACCCTTTTCAATCTCTAGAGATTGAAAGTACAATTTTTCGCCACTGATATTTTAGTGGAATAATTGTCACATTATTCAACTGTAGATAAATAATAAAGTTTGTTATATTTAACTAAAGGTATTATTTTACTTATAATATTATATATATCGCACAATATTTCTTCCCTGTTAAATCTATTTTATTTGATTTCCCAAGCGTATTAAGTTTTCATCCAATAGTGAACTGAATCACTTACGGTTATTTGAAGATTTTTCCATGGTAACAATAGGAAAACTAGACGATCTGTAAAAGTTACCTCCCGTCCCCACCTCCTTTCGCTACTCTATCTCCCAACTACTCTCTTCTTTAGCTACTTTATATTGACCTAAATAAGAGTATAGAGGTTTAAAGAGAGAACGAGAAGTACAAGAAAAAAAAAAAAAATAAGGCTAAAAGAAGAAGAAAGACTTGTGGAAAATTGCTTTTACACACTAATGGAAAATTCTAATGTGGCTAAAGACAGAGTAGAAGTGAGGAGTGGGACAGTGAGAGGGGGCCTTGCACACGGCTGTAGCCCAGATTTTATTTAGATTTTTTTCATCGTTTTTATTTTAATAGAATGATTAAATTTAATAATATTTGATGCAGAGAACATTTTATTTTATTTTATGATAAAGTCAATTTGTAAATTTAATTATATCAATAGAACACTTTTAAAGAGATTTTTCCATACTTTTAACATCGGGGGTGGGGGTGGGGGAGAACCAATTTATTTTGAGGCAAACTAGGATTTTTCCTTGTAGGAACTGAATAATCAAGTCAAAATTTCGTTCAACACAATTTTAATTCTAAGTTTTGGTCACCAAGAATGATGATGACGTAGATGTATAGGAAAAGAATCTAATGTGAAATTGGTGATTGAGTCGTGAACTCAAAAAACCCAAAGACAGGCGAAACCGGATGTGGTAAAAGAAATTAAAAAAAAAAAAGCGCAGACATAAGAGGATACATAGAATAAAAATTGGTTCAGGATCTTCAGCATTATAATGAAATTGACTCACCTTATGATAAGATGAGATGCTTAGACGATAGATGGTGATGGATGCTAAAATTTCAGTGTGAGATGTGTGTAAATTATGTAAAAACTGAAATGCAAAAAAAGCTAAATTTAATAGCAGTCTAGTTTCATGCTTGCAGGTAATTATTTATATTAATTTTTTGATATACCAGGAGCGGCAACAGAAGCAGAAAAACAGAAGCTTTGCGAATGGATGACTTATTTATAACAGAAATATAGATGAGAAATCGAGATACGTATTTCGCTATTGAAATTCAAGAAAAATGAAAGTCTGACACAACGTGGGAAAATTTTCACGGTCAAATCATGCCGCCAAAATGAACAATTTGGTTGTTATTTGGTTTCCAATGTAAAAACTAATCGCTTGGAATGCAAAATTATGATATAGATGAGAAAATTTAATATGTTGAAATAGCACTTTAGAGGATCTCATCACAGTGTGAATAGTCCAATACCATTCCTCTTCCCGCAGAATTCCTCTAGAGTGAATTTTCTCGGAAAAAAGGTTTCCAAAATAAGTTATCGAGTCATATTACGATTAGTTGATGTCTTAAGTTTAAAGAACAACGATAACGCGACTTTGGTTTCACTACAATCTCACGAAACCGCAACTATAAATATAACTAAAAAGTCACCAACAATCCTAAATGTGAATACGGTGTCATTAAGACGATGGTGACATTAATTATTTACTATTTGATTGCCGCAAATATAGCTCAGAACGCGAAAAGTTTTCAAGTGAACTGTCCTCACATGTACGATTCTCATATAGCATTAAAAACACACTTAAATAAATTTCATTACAATTTCATTAAAAGGAATAGAATAAATATATACATAGCGAATCAAACCTATAGAACAGGTCTTTATTACTCTATCACACCTAAATACACACCTCTAAACACATAGATACAGCTTACAAGTACAGCACTAAGTCAGTAGATCACACAATTCAACAAGTCAAGTTTCAGGAACAAATCGGAAGAAGCTAACAAACGCATGCTATAATAAATCGGCAAAGGCCCCTTGCACTAAAGATTCCCTTATCTCGGAAGAACAAAGAAGAAAGAAGTGGAAGAGGCTGCAGAGCTAATATGCTAATATGCAGAAATGCTTGACTTTCAAAAGATGGGGGCTGGTTTTTTTTCCACCAGTATACTGACAGAGTTGCAGGCTTGCAGAATCCAGTAGTAGTCCTTAATGTCAATATGTTGGTTTTTTCCAGTCCTCAATAAAAACTAAAATGGTTATGCACACCAAAACCACAAACATATAAATAAATAAGTGAGTTTTAAAAAAATCACAAAGAATGGGGGGGGGGGATTCAGTAATGTGTGTCATATTCCGACGACTGAATTTTGGACCAAAACCTTACTGCCATGTCTCCTCTGTAGGCACCTAAAAGAAATATTAAGTTTCAGCTTTCTGCGAGTAGAGCTAAGGTAGCGGTATTGGAGGGGTAAGCTCAAACAAACAAAAGAGACGTAGTTTTTCTATTGAGAGATATAGGATCTGCAACGTTCAAGAAGGCAACACTCTACCAGCCCAGTCTGTCACGCCGCTCCGATCTATTAGTCTCACCACTTTCTCTTGGCTAACTGTAAAGCCCTTGCAATATCTTTTACTTTAATGAATATAACATTGATACTCCTGTGGGTTCGGAGGTAGAATTGACCCACAGTGTCTTCCCCTTGTCGTAAGAGGCTACTCAAGGGACAACTGTCCCGTGACCTAATTATCCCCTCCCACCTACTCCATCCCAGCTAACTCCTGAGCCCTTTATCCCACTCCCCCGCCATAAATTTTTTTTCGTATTGCCTTGTACGGCCCGAGGGAATCCCAAAGGCTAGGAGAAGTTAACTCTGATATAAAATAACAGGGACAGCCTGGGCACTTAGCTGCAGTGAAAGCAACCAGGCTAGGGGGCGGAAACCCTGATAAAAAATGACCTGGCCCGCCAGACTGTGGTTGAGCATGGGGCCAACAATCCCATATCGTAAAAAATCTAACCGTTATGAGACCTGATAATGAAAGACTGGATGGAAACAATGGTAAACGAAAACGGAACTTGGACTGGATTTTTGCTACCTGGAATGTAAATACAATTCTTCAGCCTGGCAAAATGGCTGAAGCAGCTGAAAAAGTTATTATTATTATTATTATTATTACTATTACTATTATTATGCCGGGTGCCTGATGGCGTGGGACCTAAGTCTATGTGGCTTTTATCCCCCCGATGCCCCCCATATCATTCCCTTAGTTCATCTCCCTCGGTAGCTTACCGGTCAATCTACAATATCCCAGATCTCCTTAAACTCCACCCGCCCAGGCATCCTCAGATTTGGTTGCCCTCCAAATACGCGAAACTAGTACCAGCGAAACGGGGAACTGACTAAATAGTGCGTACACAGTTCCCTGACTCCGGTCGTCGCAGTTTGGACAAAGGGATAGACTCTCCTCGTTAAACAAGGACTAGATACCCAAGTGTGCAGTCCCTACCCCAACCCAAGGTCCTCAGACTGCCCTATTAAGGGACCGGAGATACTCGAAACTCCTGCTTAATTCTTTTAATAAATCTTTTAGCTTGAGGCACCCCTGCGGGTCTCACCCAGCACTTCTCCAAGACTCTCATCTCCCAAAGTCTAATCTGTTTGTCGCGAAACTTCTTTGTGACGGCAAGGGCTGGTTCAGGACACAAAATGGTAATGATGATCCCTCCCTAGCCAACTGATCCGCCCTCTCATTGCCTCTATTCCCGCATGTCCGGGTATCCAATAGAGACGCACCTTACCCCTTCCGAGCCAAAGCATTCAGCCTTCTCCTACATTCTCCCACTAGTTTCGAACTCCACCATGGCTTACTCAAAGCCCTCTGTGCGGCCTGACTATCAGAGAAAATCCGCACCTCTCTGATCTCTCCCTGCCACTCCCCCACCAGGCTGCAGCATTCAATAATGCCACCACCTCGGACTGGAAGACAGTGGCCAAACCACCGAAGGCCACCGAACTCCCTCTATCCAACTCCTGCAACCATGCTTCCGCTCCTGACAGGCCAGTCCCCTCCTGCCTAGAGCCATCTGAATAACAGCGAATAATGCCGTTACCCGGCTCCGTTAGTCTCGTGAGGTTGTCATCCCCTATACTGCCAATACTGATCTCATAATCCCTCTCAAAACCCCATTTCTTGCTCGTCTCATCAAGTTTAGATAGCAGAAATCGGTTCATTCGCCAAATCTCATCCTCGATCCTAGTGTGATCCCCCTGAAAGGTCCCTTACACCTCATTCTGAGGTACCCCTTGATTGCCTCACCCACTGGCACATACTGAAGAGGGGTTAGCCCCAGCAACATCTCTAGAGCCACCGTCGGTGTCGTTCTCGTCGCGCCAGTAATAGCCAGACAGGCCGTGCGCTGCACTCCTTGCAGCTTCTTGCTATTCCTCCCTACCAAGGAACAGACCACCATGCCACTGCGGCATAGAGTATCCTTGGCTTCACCAACTTCTCGTAAATCTAGTAGATACCTCGAGGATTAACTCCCCAGGTCTTGCCCGCTAATCTCCTACACTGCCAGAAAACCTTCTGTTCCTTCTCACAAACGTGCTCAATGTGAGCCCGCCAATTCAACTTATTGTTGATGAGGACCCCCAAGTATTTAACCTCGCTGCAAATTTGCAGTTCCTTACCGAAGAGCCTGGGTTTACTAAGTCCTTCCAGTTTCCTCTTCCTAGTAAATAGAACTAAAGAGCTTTTGTCCGGGTTGACGGACAAGCTATAGTTCCTGTACCACTGCTCCACGTAAGACAACGCCGACTGCATCAAGTCACACACCACACTCAGATGTCTCCCTGTGATTAAGATTACCCCATCATCAAAGTACATCTGCAGGTCATCAAAATCCCCCACGGTTCATCTCCCAGAGGAGCTCATTGACGATGAGACACCATAGGTGTGGAGACAAACTCCCTCCTTGGGGAAAGCCCCTGCTAGCTTTCACCCTTCTCTCCGCAACTCCCAAACGAGAATAAACAATCCTCGAAGTCAGGAGGTTAACTATCCATCTAACCAGGGTCCCATCCACACCCCTCTCCTCCAATAACACTCTGATTCTATCATGGGCCACGCTGTCGAATGCCCCCTCAATATCGAAGAAGCATCCCAGCGCGTACTCTTTAGACTCCAACGTATGTTCAATTCTCCCCACCAAATTATGGAGCGCAGTCTCCGTTGATCTTCCCGCCAAATAGGCATGAAGGTACTCTTTATGTCACAATCCTCCATTAAGAAAAGGTCCACCAACCTCTCTAAGCCCTTCAACATGAAGGACGCAAGGCTGATTGGCCTGTAGGCTTTAGGGTCTAAATAGTCCAGCTTCCCCGGTTTGGGAATGAACGCGACCCTACTAACTCTCCAAGCCCGAAGGATATAGCCCGAACTGAGGCTGTCCCTCAGTATTCCTAACCATGTACTGTCGAACATGTTCCAGCTTTCTTGAATCAACACCGGGTACAGACCATCCATACCCGGCGACTTGAATTTACTAAAAGAAGCGAATACCCAACCCGCCCTCCTCAAAGTAACCACTTTACTTGCTAACTCCTTATTCCGTAAATCTGCTCCCTGCACGTCAGGTAAACAATCCCTTGAGCTTTGTGATAACAATGATATGATAATATTGAATGGACGTTTTGATGACGATAAAGAAGGAACATTCACTTTCATCGGTCCTATGGGCTGCTCTGTAAATGATCTGTGTTGTACGTCTTTCGATTGTTTACCCTTTGTTGATCATTTTGCCATTCTCAGTGAAACCTTCTCGGACCACCTGCCGCTATCCCTTACTATTTGTCTAGAATAAGAAATTAGCAATAACATTCTACCTCTTCTTCCTCAACTTATTTGGAGAGAAAAAGATAGGGATATTTATAGGCAGAATTTAGATAATGCAATTAATGCTGTTACTCATTTTCCTTCCGATCCTCAACATTTTGCCGATATGTTAACGGATTGCATTAAGCGTGCATGCCCTACCCCTGCTTCCTTTCGCTCTTACATTAAATCCTACCAGAAAAATCCGTGGTTTGACTATAAGTGCCTTCAAGTAAGAAAAAGATCCTTCAAGCTCCTGAATTTATTTCGGAAAACTAATTCTAATATAGTTAAAGATGCGTATCGCGAAGAAAATAAAAAGTATATATCGCTTTGCATTAGCCTCAAAAGAGAATATTACTTCTCGTTATGTAACGAATTTAAAGCTGCTTGCGATTCTAAACGGTTTTGGTATTTAGTCAATAGCTTCCGTCGAAAGGATTTTATCTGTGGCCATAACATTTCTATGGATATACTCATGAATCATTTTAAAAATTTACTTAATCCACCTCTAGTTTCTTCAAGCTCCTATGCAGAGCCCTTCAATGTATCTCCTTTATTGGATTCTCCTTTCTCCCTTGACGAGCTTCTTCACGTTATCTCCCTGCTTAAAAGCAATAAAGCGCCAGGGCCTGATGGCATAATCTTCGAATTTTATAAACATGCTACTCCTGCCTTTATAGATAAACTCTTGGCTTTTATAATTACATATATGAGACTGGTGTTGCTCCCTTGTCATTCAGTAATCTATAATATTCCCTCTCTACAAACGAGGAAATGTCAATGAGGTTTCTAACTACAGAGGCATATCATGTTTAAATACATTAGCGAAAATATTCACATCTCTATTACTCCGCCGATTGGAACAGTTTGTTACCCAAAATAATTTGTTGAGCGAAAGCCAAGCTGGATTCAGGAACGGATATTCCGCTATTGATAACATTTTTATTTTAACAAGTTTAAACTAAAGTCTAAACTTTCTAAAAAAGGCAAGAAAATTTACTGTTTCTTTGTAGATTTAAAATCGGCTTTCGATACCGTAGATCATTCTTCTCTTTTCTTAAAGTTATTTAATTTAGGTGTTTCCTCTAAATTTTTAAAGATCTTAAAACAATTATATCTTTCAGTCTCATCCTCAGTGCGTGGTAGAGATGGATTTTAAGATTATTTCCGGGTGGGTTCAGGTGTTAGGCAGGGCTGTCTTTTAAGCCCTATCCTTTACTCTTGTTTATAGATGACCTTCCGTCTATCTTAGAAGGAGGAGTTACAGTAGGAGGTGCCAAAATCAAAATACTACTTTACGCAGATGATCTCGTTCTCTTAGCTGATAACCCGTTGAGTCTCCAGAGAAATATTAATATCTTAGCAAATTACTGCGACCAGTGGAATTTATTAGTAAATCTTCAGAAATCGAAAATAATGATTTTTCGTAAGGGAGGCAGACTTGCGGCATCTGAGAAGTGGTTTTATAAAAGCGAAAGGATTGAGTTGGTAAATCGATACAAGTACCTGGGTATAATTTTGACTCCCCGCCTTTCCTTTATTCCTCATCTGGAAGAAAAAAATCTCCTCAGCAAAACTTGGCTTAAACAGGGTCTGGCCCAAATTTATCTCAAACAACAATATCCCGTTAAGCACTAAGATTCAAGTTTTTAATAGTGTATCACGCGCAGTTGTTTGTTATGGTTCCCAAGTTTGGGGTTTCCAATCGTATGAAATTTTGGAAAAATTTCAAAGATTTTTTATAAAGAAGCTATTTGGTCTGCCATCAACCGCACCGACATACATGTTAGCAATAGAGACAGAACTGCCGCCTTTAGAAGCTTATACGCTTCACCTTCATTTGAAATATATAGTTAAAGTTTTGTCCCTACCCGACTACCATTTACCGAAAATTGTTGCCCTTCAGGTCATCAGCAATAGAGTTTACTGGTTTAAACATTGGCTTACGCTTACTAGGTGTTACCACTATGATTTTCACTGGTCTTTGGAGAACCCACCTAATTGCCCTAAACAGCTTCTGAAACTTTCCGATATTATTACTAAGTCTCGTCTGGAATGTTCTGTAAATCGTGCAGTAGAATCCGAACGCTTTTTAATAAAACAGAACCCTTTACAATGTACAGGGTTCTCATTTCAGAACATCGGAACACTGTAACGGTTTCTTTCTCTGAGAAATTAAAGCATGCTGAACTCCGCTGGTTATTTAATCTGAGAGGAGAGCTTTTATTCTTAAATTATAGACCTTGGCTTAGCAGAGATCCTGATGTAGAAATGTGCTCGCTCTGCAATTTCAACACTCGCGAGGAATTATATCATTTTCTGGGCGAGTGGCCTCTATTGGCAGAATTCCGTATTCTTTACTTTGGTAAACGAAACCTTTCTAGAGATGAAATTATTGCTTTTCTGTCCGGTCAGGCAGATCCTCGTCCACTGATCCGCTATGCTCGACACGCTTGGAGAGTAAGGTATGATTGGCTCATAGAGTCATCCTACAAAGATTGTGATTGAGAAATAATTTAGTATCAGTCTTACTTGTATACGTATTTATCGTATTTAAGTTACTTAGTTTTTATTATTTTAAATATCCAATTACTTTAATTTCCACTATTTAATTTGCTTTTTTATGATTAGTGTTTGTATTATAATTATTGTAAATCCCTTTATGTTTCCACTACATTTGTTTGTATTATAATTTAGATAAATCCCTTTATGTTTCACTGTAGCATTATTATGTTTTTTATATTCTTATTTTTTAGGG
Source organism: Triatoma infestans (assembly GCA_011037195.1). Classification (NCBI taxonomy): domain Eukaryota; kingdom Metazoa; phylum Arthropoda; class Insecta; order Hemiptera; family Reduviidae; genus Triatoma; species Triatoma infestans. Next base: position 36,364 of record JAAEAF010007394.1, read on the forward strand.
TTATTTTTATTTGATTTTATTTTTAGTTAGAAAGAAGTTCTTCTTTTTTTGCTTTTCTTTGTTGTTTTTTTTTCATTAATAGTAAACTCTGGCAGACAGCTCTCGCCATGTCGAATATACTGTTTTGTCAATGCTTTGTAATTACCTTTTTTAAAATAAAGTTTTATTATTATTATTATTATTATTATTATGAAGGACGCAAGGCTGATTGGCCTGTAAGCTTTAGGGTCTAAATAGTTCAACTTCCCCGGTTTGGGAATGAACGCGACCCTACTAACTCTCCAAGCCCGAGGGATATAGCCCGAACTTAGGCTGCCCCTCAGTATTCCTAACCATGTGCTGTCGAACATGTTCCAGCTTTCCTGAATCAACACCGGGTACAGACCATCCATACCCGGCGACTTCAATTTACTAAAAGAAGCGAATCCCAACTCGCCCTCCTCAAAGTAACCACTTTACTTGCTAACTCCTTACCCCGTAAATCTGCTCCCTGTACGTCAGGTAAAGGACCCGCGCACTCTCCAACATATCCGGTAAATGTCTATCCAGCATCACCCATAACACCTCGTTATGGTTATAAGTGATCTGTCCATCAGGCTTCCTAATACTGTCCAATGACCCGCTGTTGCCTAAAACCCTAAAGACCCGGTTTACCTCCTGTTCCCCCTCCAGGGTTTCGCAGAAGGTCCTCCAAGAGTCCCTCTTCGTTCTCCGAATCTCTCTTTTGTACTCTCTCTTGGTCTGAATGAACCTTTCCCAATCCTTCTCAGCGTTACTCCCCCTAGCCTTCCTCCTTAGCCGCCTCATCTGTCTATTTAAGGCAGTTAGTCGGGCCGTCCACCACTGGACCTTCCTATGCAATACTTCATGCTCAGGGCATGAAGTCTCATATGCTCGAACAATCGTGCAAGTGGTCCGATCCACTCTCTGATCCAGGTTCTCCCCCTCAACTGGCGCGGTCTACCGCGGACCTAACCTATCCTTCCTCAAGACCGAGGTGAATCTTCCCCAGTCAGTTCTTCTCGCATTTCGAAACTTCTTCACCTCACCCATCTCAAGACGCAGGGTTATTCTGATACCTCTATGATCGGACAACGTCCAGTCATCCATAACCTCCCAGCCGGACGTCCAGGACAAAAATTGCCTGGAAGCCGCCGTAATGTCTATCACTTCTTCCCTATTCCTAATAATAAAGGTTGGTTTCTTACCTCTATTTAAAAGAAAAAGGTTTCTACTTACCAAAAACTCCGCCAGTGTCACCCCGCGCCGGTTGGTGTCGCTGCTTCCCCACAACGTGTTGTGCGTGGCATCGAATCCGACCAGCAGCGGCAGGTTCTCCCTTTCGCACCACTCCACCAAACGCTCCACTGCTTGACCTGGTGGTGGCTCCTCTGAGTCATAGGGTAGGTAGGCCGACGCCAAAACCAGCCTGCCTGTTGCCTCTCCTATCCTAATCGAAACTGCCGTCAAATCTCTAGAACAAAACTCTCTTAACATTGAACACTCCATATGCTTAGATGCCAGGACACAAGTCCTGGGCCTGTCTGCTCTACAATCATACAATGTTCTCAACCCCATACCACCCCGTCCAGCCACGCCACCTCGGAGGGTATAGGGCTCCTGTATTAAACCTATTATCAAGGGTGTATCCCTATGACCTCAGCCATCTCCGCCACAACTTCCCTGCTCCTGTGTGTGTTATACTGATAGACACAGAACATGAGCAGGCAACTTCCCTCCGCTCTTCTCCTTGCCAGGCTGGCCTCGATGTCTCTCCTCCTTCCTTTTAAAGTGATCCGGGTCAACTCGTAATAGGGCCTCCACTTCTTTTCCTCCAGAATCCGGAGTGAATGGGGATCTATAAAGAACACCATCCACATACCATTATCCTTCTCAAAGGAGCTGAGAAGATCTGTATTTTGGACAGAAGAACTCTCCACAGACCAGGATTTTGCCCCAGCCAAGCGTTCCAGAAACCTCTCCAAGGGACACCTTTTACCTGGCACCCAAACGGATACCCGAATCATCTTCGGGATATCCTCTCCCTCCAACATGACGTAGTGGATTTCATCTCTGCGTGTGATAGCCGTCTGGCTGTCCAATCCCTAGTCCTCTCGTCGCCGCAGGTGATGAGGAACATGCCCTCACTTACCACGCCAGACTCCTCAAATTGTTGCCACCAGCCTTCGTCGGCGGTGCCCTTCCTGCTCTCAGTGTCATCCAGAGCACTCACTAGTTGTGCTCTGACGTGCTCCGCGTCGTCCTCGGTCATAACTTCACCATCCGCTCTGACCACGGCGGCCTGTGGCTTCTTAGCCTTCTCCACTTTCGGGCGTTTGGCCTCGGGGACGCTTTCTGGCGTCTCCTCCGTATCCTTCTTCTTCTTCTTCCTCTTTTTGCTGGACTCCCTTGTTTTGGTTTCACTCGGGGTCCGCCTTCCGGCGGTCCCCTCGTTTCGACCAGGGGAGGTCAGCAGAAGCTCCTCAATACTCTTGTTTAAACTCTCCGTGGAGAAGCGATTCTCTCAAAGGAGAAGCCAGGAGGTTCCCGGCAATTTCCTGCCTCGAGAATGCGCCCCCACTAAACTTACCTTCATCTACTACCATGACTACCGGTGTGCCTTGTTCCTCAACAGCACCGGAGACCTTCGTGGAGATTTTAGCACCCTCATTTGCTACGGACTGAGGGCCTTGGTTGATTTGTCCTTCCATAGTTTATTTGTTTGTTGAAAGGGGGGGTATAGTGTTAGTGAAATATGTGTAAATGTGGTGTTGAACTGTATCGTGTATGGTGTTTCCTCATCAGGTCCCTACAAGTACAGGTACCTGGACGAATCTCCAGCGTGTAAGTCGCTCCCCCACGTCTACCCCAGGTCCTCCAGTGTCCAAATAGACTCTCTGAAGTGAAGACCTGTTTTCAGAGGCCCAGAAATGAGCCTCGTCAGGGCAGCGTGAGATCGCTGGTGTGTCTGTGATGTAGAGTGAGTGAAATTGTTGCCACGGCGGATAAAGAGTAAATGTAGTGTAGCCCCGTCGTGGTGTCTGCCGCCAGTGCCTGATTGGCCGTGCAAAGCACGTGTCCAGTTCCTGCGGCGTGGACGCTCGGGTTGGCTCCAACCCCACAACTGGAATCGCCTAAGCTTTCCACCAGTCACAGGGTTGTTTAGGGACCCGAAAAAGTTATTAAATTTAATATGATATGGTAGCTCTACAGGACATCAGATGGAGTGGACAAGGTAGGATGGACAAAAAGGAATACTGCATATTGTACAGCGGCGCGAAGAAAACTGGACAAAGGAACTAAGAAAATACATCGAACTTACTGTTTTTTGAACCTATCGATCACAGGTTATGCAAAATTCGTTAGAAATGTAAATTCAGACATGTGACCCTTATTTCCGCCTACGCACCCACAGAAGAGATCGATGATGACGTGAAGCTAGCTTTTTATCAACAGCTGGAAAGAGCCCTTCAAGCGGCCAAAACATGATTAAAAAATTATATTAGGTGACCTGAAAGCACAGGTGGGCAGGGAAAACTTTACACAATCAGAAGTAGCTGGAGCACAATCGCTACGTGACATTACTAATGATAATGGTCAGCACTTATGTCAGTTCGCGTAAGCAAACAATATGTTAATTAAGACTAACTGCTTCCTCATAAAAACATACATATTGGAACATGGAAGGCACCGAATGGTACGTTAACCGAAATAGAACATATGCTCATATCTAGACGCAACTCATCTTCAATTATCGAAGTTAGATCTGCTAGAGGACCTAATTGCGACTCCGACCGCTTCCTGATTAAAATTAAATTTAGGGAGTGCTTATCAGGCGGGATAAAGGGAATATTTCATAAAAGAAAAAGTGGATCTTAGAGAAACTTAAGGATCTGGAAAAGATGGATTAGTTTAAAGTCATTGGAGATAATAAAATGAGTGAAGAACTTAAGAGAGAGGAGATTGAACGTGAAGGTGAAGATGTTGGAATAGAAAGGAATTGGAATAGAATCAGGAAGGTTATTGAGGAAACTGCGGATAGTTATTGATGAAAAAGTGAAAGGAAGAGGCGAAGAATGGTTTGATGATGAGTGCCGCGAAGCGCTAAGTATAAGATGTTAAGCGAAGTAAATAAAAGAGTCGTGGCTGCCAACCGGGCATACTTTGCGAATATGAAGTTTTTTAAGACCTCATATTTGACGAGAGTCACGAAAGCAGGATCTATAAAACTTTAATTAGACCCGTCTTAACATATGGTTCTAAAACATGGACTCTCACAGCCGCAGTGACTGAAAATATTTGAGCGTAAAATATTAAGAAGGATTTATGGCCCAGTTTTTGATAACGCCTCCGATTGATGGAGAACGCGGACAAACAATGAACTTTACTCGTTATACCCACATTGGCAATGTGGTCCAATATATAAAAGCCCGCCGAATTGAATGGCTTGGCCACGAAACAAACATGCCAAGCAGACTGCTGCATGGAACATAAGCAACATAAGGCTGGCAACATAAGCAACATAAGGAACATAAGACTGCTACATAAGCAAAAAAAATCTGGTGTGATACACTCACACAACTTTCTCTTACTCCTGATTTCAAAATTGTGATTGATAAATTGTATAGTTAGTACACCAAATTTAATGAAATTCGTCGGTGTTATTATGGAAGAAATAGCAAAAATGAAAAAATTGTTGAGTAAAACCGCACTTCCGGTTTACTAATTTTCTCAAAACTCGGAATTTCGTCATTTATTTATTTCTAATTAATTTTGTTTGGATGGTAAAATTGTATAATCAATTATGGTAGCGCTGTAGAGAAAAACATAACCCTACACCTCCCCCAAAACCCTTTTAAATGACGTCACCACGAGAAATGTTTCAAATAAAATTTCTAGCTCTTTATATGTGTAGTTCACATTTCTAGTTTAAAGAAAATCGTTGGAGTCGTTTTAGAGAAAATACCAGAAATCTGAAATATACTTTTCAGTAAAAACGCATTTCCGGTCTTCAGATTTTTTCAAACTCGGAATTTCAACAAAATATTTAATTCTAATTAATATTATTTAGATGACAGAATGCTATAGTAAACTGAAACAGCACTTCAGTCGAAAACCTAACCCCACCCTTCCCACAAAAGTCCCCTTAAATGAATTTTTCCAGAGAAATATTTTTAATAAAAGTTTACACTACTTTGTAGGTGTAGTTGATATACCAAGTTTAAAGAAAATCGTGGGAGACATTTTTGAGATTATCGCAAGAAAGTGAAAAAAAACAGTAAGTAAAGAGGTACTTCCGGTTGAGGAATTTTGACCGCTGACCTGATGTCGGATCTGTAGTGGAAGAAGAAATGTAAAAATAAATAGTTTTGAAAAATATTTTAAGTGAAATAATTTTGGCAAAAATAATGTATTTTAGAGTCAGGTACTATAATTTAAGGTCATTGCTGCTAAAGAGACAAAGGCACAGGAATCCGTTAGGGAAATAACAATGCCACTTGGCCAACTGTTTTGTAAGAGAAAATCCCCCGTTAGAGAGGGCATTCTTTACACAGCCTGCATTCTGCTTTCAGACAAGAACAGTCTGAAGCAGACACCGAAGCAGAACACTTCAGGAATCAGTGCCAGATATAAGTTAAAACATAAGAGTTTATTCCAACTAATCTCAGTATACTTATAAGCATATTATGTGATATTGTAAAGATTAAATTCTTTTAAAGAATAATATATTTATTTCAAATAAGAGGTGTTCTCTTGATTATTACTAATACTTCTCTCTTAAACATATATACTTACAAGCCTTTTACTAAACCGCTCGTGCTACACCAACTACTACTACAAACTACAACAACTCAACACACCAATAACATTTCAGATCCAATGGTGATACCAATCAGAATATCAAGTTTGAACTTTCTACGATGTTTCGTTTTTGAGCTATGCTGTCACATACATTCACACTCTCACACACATACACACACACACACACACACACACACACACACATTACACACACACGCACACACACACACACAGACCATTTGCTTAAAACCACTTTTTTGGACTCAGGGGACCTCAAAACGGATATTTCCGGTAAAAACTCGGCACGAATCGAAAATTTGGCACGATTACAATACTTCCTCTTACTAGGAGTAAGAGAAATTAAAAATTAATTTCTTACAGTTACTCTGAGGCAGCAATCAACGATAAACATTGTGGTGCGAGGAGGTGAATATTTAGGTTGGCACAGATACGTTGGTGTTTATGATTGGCATAGATAACATGTAGAAATTGAACATGCAAAGATGAAAACACGAATTTCTGTTAAAAATTCAATTGCAAAAATTTACGACAACCGCAACCCTTCCTCTTACCAGCAAGCAGTTAGAGAAAATAAGAAATAAATTCTCGGATCGCTTGAGAATTCCTCACCAGCAAAGGATTACTCAAATTTGCTGTAGTATGTCACCAGAGAGAGTGATCCGAAAAATGCGAGAAAAATGGAATTTTGGTTGCTGAAGACTTATTTGAACTCTCCTTCTCCTAATTTAGGCTAAACACACAATTTTGGAGAGGTCATCTACATTACGATAAATTAGTAAATTGTAAATAAATGTTCAATTATTTAATACAAAATAATAAAATACATATTTCTTTGCTTGCAATAATAAAAGAAAAATAGCGAAACCAAACAAAAACTCAAAATAAAAAGGAATGGCTGCGCTCAGTTGAGTTTATCGCCGTACTCAATTCTAGGGATTTGTTAGTGAGAATAAAAGAAGCTAGCAAGCGGTAAGAATGTAACCCCAGGGATCTGTATATAGAGACACTGTTTTGTCATGTCCTCCCACCTTCAATGAACATATAACACGGTGTTTGTTTTTTTTTCTTTATTTGACAACCCAGGAATATTTCTCTAGCTTGTAAAATAAAGAAAAAAATAAGTAAAAAAATAAAAAACAAATAAGAAATAAAACCTTTACCCTTTATATTACGAAACTGATATTTGAAAGATTTATTACTTAGTTCTAACTCCTGAATAAAAGAAAATATTGCGAATATGTTGAATTTTCCAAATTGAGTTTTCACCGGAAATACATGTTTTCAGGAGTATGCGAACAGAAGCGAATGGCCTGTGATTGGTGTATACGTGTGTGTGTGTGTGTGTGTGTGTACAAAATATTTAAAAATCGAAAAATCACAGGTAACTCAAACTTGGTTTCCGTTTAGGTATTACCACTGTACTGACATGCATATTTTTGAGCAAAATCCATCAATCGGAACTGCTTATTTACTGAATGCTTTTTTTTTGCTCAGTTTCTAGCAAATCATTTCGTTAACGACTCCAAAGATTTTCTTTAAAATTGGAATACTAATTGCACAGATATAAACCTATCATTTTTTTTTTTTTGCTAAATTTCTCCGACAAATTTATTTTAGAGGGGTTTTGGAGGGGAGGGAGGGAGGCTATCAGTTGGGTTTAATTTTAAATTGCCGGTACAAGCTTTGTTGCTTGTGATAACGGGCGCCCAAAATATGTATATACGTATATGTAGCTGACCCCTATCACTTGTTTTTATGACCAACTAAACATTGTAAAGGAGCCCCTACAACTCACAGTGTTGTCTGTAACGGGAGAACCCTGTCCGGAGGCCGGCAGTGCACTGAGAAGGCTCCGGGCGCAAATCACCACAGATGTTGAGACGCCTTAAATTAAAAAAAATAAAAATAAAAAAAAATAAAAAAATAAAATAAACTTGTAAACGTAACAATTTTAAAGAAAAATTTTTAATTAAATTGTATCTAATTGAAGTGAGAGAAATCATATGATTATTTCACATCAGATTTTTACTTTCTCTTACTCCTTTGAAAGAGTTTGTGCCAAGTTTGTGAAATTGAGTTTTCATCGGAAATACATGTTTTATGGTCCAGTGAGTACGAAAAATATGTTTTCAGTGAATGGTCAGCATTATGTGTGAATGTGTGTGTACAAAGTATCTCAAAAATAGCAGGAAGAGAACTTGGTATTTCCAGTTTTTCATTTTTCACTTTTCGCGATTTTCTGGAAAACAGTTTTTTTTTTTAAAAAAACTTGGTACACTCACTGCACACTAAAATGTCTTATCACTTTTATTTGAAACATTTTTTCCCGGGAAAATTAAATTTTTGGCGGGTTGTGAGGAAACAGTAGCGTTAAGCTTTCCTCTAAAAATACCCCCTCGGTACAATGTATGGTTCTACCACTTATTATGCGTTAGAGACATTGCTAGAATTTCAAATTTGAAGAAAATCGTTTAACCGGAAATGTACATTTTACGGGAATAAGTTTCTAAGAATTTGGGAATTTTCTCGAAAACAACTATTACGATATCCTTTAAACTTGGAATATTAACTGCACATATTTTTAAACCAATCAAATTATTTTGTAACATTAAAAAAAAAAATAGTTTTTATGTGGTAAGGAATGTGATAGGTTAAGATTTTAATGTGGTTATTTAATGTTGTTTAGTGTTTTTGTACTCGGGGGTGGGGAGGTAGAAGGTGGCTACTTATCCCCACCACCACCTCTATATTTAGGTTAGGACAGTTTGACCAAAATTTGAGTTTAAAGCAAATTTGTCTAAGAATAGTAAAGAGAAACACAAGTGATTGTTTCACACTAAACTTATCCATTAATTTATAATTTTTACTTGTTTCCATTTTCCCTTTTCCCCTAAGTCATTAGAACATTTATATTTGGAAACAACGCCTGACATTGATTGACCCACCTGTATCGGATTATCCAGTTAACCCTGAAGCTATTTTGTAAATATAAACTTCTTGTTTTAATTCTTCTATTAATTGTACTGTTTACATCGTCTTTGTTTACCAATGTTGACTTAATCTAATTAAATTAATTATAAAGTTGTGCTAATAAAATAAACAATGTAATTTGATCATCATTACAATTATTAATGTAATTATTATTAAAGCTAAAGTAGTTTTAATAGTTTATTATTTATTACAAAAGGTTCTAGTCAGATTTTACCAATAGAAAATGTTGTAAATGTTAATTTATTATAACTTAATATTATAGTAGCACTATTAAAGTATTAACTGCCATTTAAATTTAATTACACCATTTAAAATCTGATAGATTATTTAGTGTAATAGTTTTAATTAATTCCTTTTGCATTTAGTCACAATATTTGGGTCCGATAAACTAAATTACTATGATAAACAAGTGGGATTTATTTAATAACCGACTGGCATAATAGAAATGGATATTTCGCACATTTAAAAAAAAAAAAAATCGGGTCAAGACCACTTACACATTACTCATGCTGTATTTATGAAGTTGATAAACTATCTTTACACTTCAAATTTTACTCATACGTCCTACATATAATATACTAATTGTGTGGAGGGAAGAAGGGACACGTACCCACCCAGGCAGGTAGGAGAAGTGAAACGCCCACGAATTCCATTAAACTTCTTAAAATTAATTTTTATTTTGCTGAAACAATGTTTCAAATGAAAGTGACACGTTTGTATCTGTGAAGTTAGCACAGCAAGTTTAAAGGAAATCGTGAAAAAGTGTAAAAAAAAAAAAAAAAAAAATCAAACAAACAGTAGAGTCGCTCTTGCGGTCGATGGTTTTTTTTTGCCTGATACCTTCCTGTAAGATGCGCTGGTAGTACCTTAACGGAAAAACCAAGGTTGTGAGCTTCTTTCATTAAGTTTTCGTTTTTTGAACTATTTTCGTCTCACATACACACACACACACATACACACTCACTTATTAGGTGTAAGAGAAAGAAAAAAATCTGTTGAGGGAACACTCACACGTCTTTCTATTACTGCACTCAATTACATTTATATAGGATAGGGATTAGCTCAGTGGTAGCGCGCTGGGCTAGCAACGCGGATTCACAGGTTCGAATCCAGCCGTGCTACCCTTCGATTTTCTCTTCCTAGGAGCCTCTGCAGCTCACTGTCCGGTGATGGACAGTGTTACGGGAGAACACTGTTCGAAGGGCGGCAGTGCACTGAGAAGGCACCGGGCGCCAATGACCACAGATGTTGAGACGCCTTGAATTAAATTAAATTAAAATTAATTACATTTATAAATTTTACAAACTTTTTTTGTTCAGAATTTGATGTTTTTACACAAAGTTCAGTTGATTTAGCATTAATATAGTGATGGGGGGGGGATATATGTTGGTTTGTAGAAAT